>PVJX010020477.1:0-33296 GCA_004027295.1 Dolichotis patagonum | reverse complement strand
CCTCCTCTCATTAGAAATGTTTTTGTACCTGTTAAATTGCTCTCAGTCCATCCACATTCTTCATTGAATGTATCACTGATTTTCTCCTTGGAACTTTCTCTTGTTCTCTGTTAATATGTCGAATTTAGAAAAAAAAAAAAAAAGGATGTTTCTTCTTCCAAGGAATTATTGTTTTGTTGTCAGTATAACCTCTGAACAAAGAAGAGTATTCTTGAAGCCCATATAAAAACTATCTGCTGAATTGTATTCTATCAAGTGCTGATGGTTACTCTGTGAGAGAGCCAATCACACCATCATCCTGCAGAGTTCCGGTAATTAGAATTTAAGACACTCTAGTGTTTTGCTACTTATCTCAAGGAGACCTTGTTAAATTTACCAAGAATACTTCCATCAAGCTTTCATTTTGAAAACAAATGGACATCTTTAAGATTGTGAATGGGTTTAGGGATGACATGACATGAATAAACTAAGAACAGGAGCGGGGCGTGGTGTTGTACAGCTGTACCCCCAGCGTTGGCAGGCTAGTGCAGGAGGACTGCCACGTTCAAGCATAGACTATGCAACTTAGCAGCTTGGTGAGATCCTATCTCAAAATAAAAACTACGAAAGGCTGAGAATGTGGCTCACTGTGAAGGTCTTGAGTTCCATCAGTGTGACAGGACTTGGGGGGTGGGGCAGTTACTTCATTTAAAGTGTTTGGGAACTGGTATGTACTGGGTTGAAGGGTTTCGTGCTCTAATCTTTTTTAAAATGCAGAGCTCCTCTTAGGGCCTTACAGCTGCCGAGCAGTGTGAGTGGAAAAGAAATCAGCTTTATCTTCCTCGTCAGTCCAAGGTTTTGGTTTTGTACAAGCATTCTTTTGAGAGAAATAAAAAGTTTATTCTGATAATGAGAACTTTTAAAATATTACACAGGGATTATGATGAGAGAAACAAATGGACAGACAGTGGCCAAAGTGAATGTCTGGAAACTCTGTCCATCCTGTCTCTACCCTAACCAAACTACCATCATTTGAATTACTATATTAGCCTACTTCCTGTGATCCGGGCATCTTGTCTTGCCCAATGTGTTGCTGCTCAATTCATTCTTCTGCCTAAAGGCAGAAAGATCTATTTTTAGTGTAGATTTATCATCTTCCTATCTTGCTAAAGTCCTCTGAAGGTTTCCCATTGCCCTGAGAAAGAGGAAGTGTCTTTCATGACATCTGTAAGACCTCCTGGGAAATGTCTTCTTCTTCCCTCTAGTTTCATCTGGATTATCCAAGACATTAAGTCTTTACTTGATACCACTGCCTGCCACTTCCCACTTCAGAGTCTGCATGCCCTCATTCTGCGGCTGGTGTATTGAACAACACCCACTCATGGGAGCCTTTGCAGCATGGTCCTCCCAGAGTAGGTTCTGTTTCTTTCCAATGTATATTCTTATGCCACTTGTTCTTAAATATGTATGTACTGATAATTATTTCTTCTGCATGTGGTTTCCCTCTAAATTTCAATTTTTGCTTACCACTGTATCTCCAGTACATAGTTCTTAGTACATGGTGGGTATTTGGTGAATATAAATGAAGTAATGATTGCGTGGTTACACAATATTACTTGTCTTCCGAGCAGTCTTATCTAATATTACCAAGTATAAAGAGAAGAGCATGAGAAAGGACAAAGTCCATTGCCTAGCTGGTCCATCCTACATGAGATGACCTCTGCTCTGAGATTCCCCCAGCATTTACTCTAAGGGCCAGATAAATGTTAGATAATAAAATACATGCAAAATAGAACTAAATCATATGTGTATCCTCAAAAAGTTGAGTTGTAACATAGCTGTCCATTCTACTGCATACTATTCTTGAAGTTTATAGTATATACCAGACTCCCAGTTGTGTGAGTTTTATGTGGGTTGAGTAAATTTATCTCCACAATATCTATCAGGAAAGATTAGTCTTTAATTTACAGAATTGGAACAGGGAGTAGTTAAGGATCTTACCCACAGGTACAAAGCAAGTAAGTGGCAGAACTGGGAAGTGCTCGCGGGTTTGGCTGACATTTTCCCTTAGCATACTGCCTGACATGTTTTGATAAATTACTGAATGAATAGATAGATGACCTACACTAGGTTGCAAAAGATACAAAGTTATAAGATTATACTGTTGGAATAAAATACTGGGAATATTTAATCAACTGTAAGTATTAAAAGTTTAAATTTCTTTTCCTCCCCTTTAAATTTCTAAACTATAGGCAAAAGCTAAGGACGTTTCCTACAGACATTCCATTCAATTATGTAAACCTGCTGAACAGAACTCAAACTGTGCCAAAGTCAAACTGCAGCACAGTATTTGGCCTATCAGCATTTTCTGAAAAATCACTAAGAGAAAAGCCCTATAGGCGTTTGCAAAAACTGTGTGTAAGAAAAAGAGATAATGCTAAGGTGACCGTGAGTGACGCACCACATAAAATAGCAGTACTAAACCTACACATACACATCAGCATATACTCGCATGTATAACTTGCTTGATTTTTGTCAAATATTGATCTGAGGATTTTTAACCATAATCCATTAATCCTCATAACCTGTGAGGTGGGTCCTACCAAATTCATTGAATATAGGTTTTTACTGATGGATCTTGTGTATGACCAAAAAGGTACACTACTGTCAATTAAAGATGGCAGCTGTCCTGGTTACTTTCCTTTCTGGGACAAAACACCCGACACCCAAAATGAAGGAAGGAAAGGTTTATTTAGCTCACTGTTTGTGGAGGTTCCAGTCCATAATCAGCTGGCTCCAAGGCAGGGTGGCATGGCACTGGGGCAACACTTCAAGACAGCAGCCAGCAAAAGCAGCCAGAGCAAGAGAGGGGAGAACAAGCCTCTTTTCCTCCCTTATATTGTATGCAGGTCCCCCAGAGCAGATGTAGCACTCACAAAATCTCCTTGCCCTCCTCTTGCACAGGATGAGGATATTTACAAAACAAGGATCCTGGCTCCCTGCTGAGTCTCTTAGCTAAACTTCTAAACTTCTCAAGTTGATGCAATGTATCAACCATACCAGGAGCATTACCTAATTTTAGATATAAAAATGAGAAAAGATGTATTGTAAAGTGGAAGGAATCAGTAATTTTAAGCCCCTTTTGTAAATGAAAAAACCACCAGAGATCCAATGAAGTGAAGTATTTTTCTTTCTATGTATGTATGTATGTATGTATGTATGTATGTATGTATGTATGTATATATGTATTTGAGACAGGGTCTGCTATATAGTTCAATATAGCCTTAAATTCACTATGTAGCCCAGGCTGGCCCTGAACTCAAGGTGATCCTCCTGCCTAAGCCTCCCAAATGCTGGGATTAGAGGCATGTACCACCACACCCAAGTGAAGTAATTTTCTTTAGCTCACATAGTTTAGGCTCTAAATTTAGTTCAGTTTAATTTAGTCTCATTTTGTGGACACCTTTCTCTCCTGACTCCTTATAGAGATGAGTGAGACTCTAGCTAATCTTCACAGGTGGAGGATTGAATATATTTGTTAAGATTGTCATTTTAATATTTCCTATTATATTGTCTTATAAAAATTAATGAAAAATATGCATATCCACTTACCAATAATTAGACTGGTAAGTGGTTAACTAAATACTATTTTTTTCCATCCATGGAAGTTTGATTATATTCTGAACCTAATGTGTTTACCTGGGTGAATATGGAACCATCTGTCACCTCTATCTGCCCACATTCATCAGATGATAATGCGAACCTGCATGGACATATGTGAGATTTTGTGGTGAAGGTTTCCTAATTAGAGGGCTTTCTCTGTCACAAGCAATCTAACTTTCTGAAAAATCATAGAAATATAACAAGCCTAGTACTGGAGAAAGAGGAATTGATTGTCAGGTAGCCTGGTTTTATGATATGTGAATATTTCATTACTTAGCCTAATAAGCCAACACTACTGGAGTACTAAGGATTTGGGGCAGTCATATCAAATATTCCTGGATGTCTTCCATTTCTACTATAGTCAACAGAAAAATGAACTTCCCCAGTCAGTAAGGACTTGAGGAAAATGCTGCCAAGAAGCAGAGGTGAACAACCAGTAATGCAAGAACCAGAGAGTGGAGCATATGGGAAGAAATCTAGATTCTAGGTTCAATTAACAAATACTGAGTGAGCTTCTCCTGGGTTCCCGAGGAATCTCCTTAAGTAATTCTCACAAGGACCCTTTGGGGAAATAATTCCTGCCCCTCATTTTGTACTTACACAGGTGCAGAAATATGAAGTAATTTTCAGAAGCTGCCACAGCTGCTTAAAATGTCAGAGTTAATATGTGAATCCAAGACTATCTAATGGCCCTATCTTGTGATCTTTATGTGAGTCATCCATATGTATATTTAAATGTTTGGGTGATAATTGTCTATTAGCGATAATGAAATTCTGTATTAGAATATTTCCTTTTTTCCCCACTACAACTTTTACTGACAGCAGGACTCTGATAGATGAATACTAAAGCTTGAACTCCTTTTTAAGCTCAGATTACAAATAAAGGGTTGAAGTCAGGGCTATGTCATTCTTTCTGAGGACTATCTATATGTGGTACCTGGTTGCCTAATATACAGGGTCAGGACATAAGAGCTCTTGAAGTTGTTCATGTTCCTCTTTCTCACATTTCATTTTCTGAATATCCAGCTGATGGTACCTAGGGGGAAAGGACAGTGATTCTGAGATGATTAATCATTACAGTGTCACCCAACCGAGAATCCTGAAGTACCATTCAGCACAGTCCAGTGAGCTCTACCTTTGGGCAGGTACAGATTTGTTTCTGTGTCTCCCAGGTGGGAGCTGTCACTCAGCACCAGAGTATAAACCGATCTGACAGATTGCCAGGAGAGACAAGGCAGGCTTCAGTGGGCCCTGTCCCCTGGGGCTCTGATGATATGATCAACACGCAGGGCTTTTGGACCTGATAAATTTGCTCATTTCATACTCCTAGATAAATTGAGAGCACAAGAGACAGGTGTGTGCCTGGGGGTTGAGGGGTAATACTGTTGCCCCTGGAAACAATGCTTGTTCCCTGATTATAATCAAAATGCTACAGCTACAGAGAGGTTCAAGTTATGAGGACTTTGGGTGTCCAATTAGTTCTATTTTCTGTCATGACGGTGACTGCCTGATTCCTTGGGTACAGTAAAGTCTGACATTTTTCCAGCTCTCTTATAATGTGGAAGCACTCTGATGTGATGAGAAGAGTACGTTTAAAGAATACAAAACTGCTTTCTACGGTTATTAGTGATTAAACTGTTTAATCCACAAGTTTGTAGAATATTCTATTCTATAAAATGTAAATCATACCTGCATTTTGAGGGGGCACCTTCTGAGTGACAGAAATACCTGAGCCTGACATGCTGTAAAGCCAGCTACTCAGTAGTCATGTGGCAAATAATGGCGTCTTGGCCATGGGCCTTATAGCTAGGCGTCACAGAAGCTAATGTGTTTTCAACCATGAAGACTGGGTTGCTGGTGGCTTCAGTCAACCTTTTCACTGAAGATAGTTTTTGAAATTGTTGAGGAAATAAGCTCTATCTATCTAGAGCTTAATCAACCTGACCCTGGCACCTCATCCACTGGATTCATGTTATAATTCCTTGAGATGTCACAATTAATCAGCACAGAGCCACGTGCTTCCCTGTACCCTTCCTTAAGAGGCAGGAGTGTTTCATACACACCCATAATTTCCTAAGAAAGGCAGAGACATTCACGCTGGCCACCTTCAGGCCTCTCTTGCTTATTGTTTCAATTGTACAGTCAGAAAGGAAGATAAAAAGGAAAAAAAAATCTGTTGGAATTCTAGGAATTTTCCTGTGAAGAGTGATAGGTTGAAAAACAGAAAATAACTTTTACTGATGGTCTGCTTTGTCATAAGCCCAAGGAATAGATAGGATGAATATGAACCTTCCCTGGTATCCATGGGCAGAAATTAAAGATCACGATATAATGTAATGAAGAAGGCATTTCACTGCCAGTGAATACACGGAGTGAGGAGAAAAAGGTGTTCTGGGATGAATGGGGAAGATGATATAGAGCTAAATTATTTTTACAACACAAGTGTAATCCTATGAGAAGTATGTTAATATGAGCCTCGTGAAAAGTTACCTCAATTCCTGAAAGTATCCTAAAAGTCAAAGGCATAGAACATGACAACTGAATGAACTTGAAATATTTTTATTATTATCATTATTATTATTTTGCTTATTAATTTTGTAAAATCCAAGGCCCAAAAGGAGTAAGGCACATACTCAAGGTCACACGGTGGGATTATGTTGAAGACTGCACTAATTGCTTCTCCCCTAATTCTAGCCAAATTCTGCTGCTAGATTGCCATTTCTGCTTTTGAAAGTTATTCATCACATGCATAAGGAGGTAAACTGGATGTTTTAAAGAACAAAGATATGGAAAATTCTGATTTTTAAAATAAGAGCAGCTAAAGATATGTATCTTATAGCACATTTTAAAAGACACCATCTTCCATTCCTCTTCCAACAGTTGTAGAAATAACCCTTCGCTCATTTCCACAACTCGAAAGAGGTAAAATAAAGAAACTCTTTGCTGCTAGTGACTGTGCTAAGTGCTTTTCTCCTGTTATCTCATTTAACCTGCACAAACATGTGAGAGGTTGAAACTTTAATTCTATTTTGTAAATAAAATTAAGACTTACATCATTTGACTGATCTTCCCAGTGAGACTCTGCTAGATAGAGTAGGCTGGCTTGAAGGTGTCTCTGCACTCTAACGTCTCTTCATCTGTGCTACCCACAGCCACTTAGCAGTATGAAAATGGAACACACCCATCCACACCAGGCAAAGTGGGATTTATCTGAAAGCAGATGTTTCATTCTGCTGCTTTGATTCTTTACCTTGCTGCACAGAAATGTGAGGACCAGTCCTCCTCTAATCGAGCAGAGGCCTCCACTTCAAGAGGTGAAGGAAACTGAGTGGAAAGATGCTGCTTCTTGGACCTTAAAGTTGTCTGGGAAACAAGGTCTCTCCAGACTAAACAAGTTCACAACATAAAAGGGAACCATTTCTGTATCACTAGTTCATGTATAAATGCTTCTTTCTGCAAAGACTTTGCAGAGGCTTAATCTAGGGGAGCTGCCGACTTTAGATTCAATAGGAGAGGTGAAATTCAAGACTAAACATGTAGGTTTTTCAAGAGGAGTCAGTGGCAGACTACTTTGCAACTTTAGAGAAGAAAAAGTCTGTTTCTTCCATGCTTCACCTTCCTCATCTGAAAACAGAGAAGTAGCATCAATCTCCTAAGGTTATTGTGAAAATTAGATGACGTATAAATGTAAGCAATTTAAGCTCTGGGTAAGTTACTTATCTGCAAGGTAGAAATAACCATACCTATGTTTCAAATCGTGGACTTTTAATGAAATGCACTTATACAAAGCAAAGATATTTTATGTAGCCCAGTCACTAACAGGCACCCAGGAGGATTTTATTCTTACTTAGTTGTTTTTACTCCAAACAATCTTTGACAGGAACATCACACCGATGGCCTGTGCCTTCCACCTACTGTCAATTAGACCATACTGTTTTTTGTCCTCTTTATTGATTTTGCATTGCTGCTATGACAAATTTCCTTCCTGTATTTTTTAAATACAGCAATGGCCATCTCCTGCTGCATCTCTATTATTTTGTTTTTTAAATTAATTTATTGGTATGCTTCAGATATGGACAATGATCATGTTCATAATAGGAAATGTGCACCTGTACATAACATGTATTAATGCTTTTTCCCCAATCCCTTCCCCTCCTTTCAACCACTCTTCCCTTCCTTGTTTACTAAAGCTTTGTTTCCACTCTTTTCTTTTTGCTTGTTCTACTTTCAAGAACTCAAAGGTTCAGACTGGACCCACCCAGGTAATCAAAGACAATCTCATTTTAAAACCCTAAATTTTAATCACAGATCCATGTCCTATACCACGTAAGGACCTAGAAATTCCAGGTCCTAGAGATTAAGACAGATACATCTTTGAGGCACCATTATTCTTCCAACCACAGTCTACCATTTGACCCCAGTGATTCTTCTTTCTACTTAACTGGAGAATGTAATTCATAATTTCACTAAGCTACCTCCTACCCTGTAACAAGAGTCTCTTTTCTGCTTTCCAGTTACATATCATTGCCTTCAGCAGCATCTAATTTAAGGTTTCTTTAAAGGAGTCTATGAAGTTTCCCTGGTGCACCTTTAAAATCTATATTTTTTTGTTTGGGATAATCTAGGATTTTTTTTAATGGTCCTTAGCATTCTTTTTTTTTTTAAAGAGAATAAAACAAAAAAGGGCAGAACCAAGCAGATCAGAACAGAACAACATAAGCAACACAGCACTTTACAATAAGACAACCAGACATTAACAGTAGCTATCAAAATATCTCTTTCTCTGCTGTAGTTGAGCGTAGTTTTGAATACAATAATATCAAACATAATAAAATAGTATAAAACCATTCAAAAGAATGTAAGAATTACAGGGCATTCTGAACTGAGTAACACAGAATTATCAATGGCTACTATAATATCTCATTTTCAATAAAAAATTTATTTATACTGTCACATATATTAAAATCCCAATAAGGCACAACATGATAGAACCAATGGTAATAGCAGAGTAGAAGCATGGTAGGACTTCTAAGCAAGACGATATTAAATCAGCAATGGCTGCCATAATGTTTTGTTTTCTTCAAAACAGCTGTTCATACCATCACGCATAATAAAGTCAAACAGAGCAGAATAAAACCATTCCAACTGATGAATGAAAACATTGAAAGGCTTCAAAACAATGAGGTGGGGGATCATGATTACCATATAATCTTATATACTCTTACCAACTCTCATACTAGGAAGACTATACGGTATTTACATCTGTGAGTTTGGTTTCTTTCGCTTATGAGTATGGTCTCAAGTTGTGTCCGGTCCTTAGCATTCTTACAGTCTCTTTTAGTGTCCATCTCCAAAGCCACTTCCACATATTTATATATTTATTCCATTTGTTATACAGCAGCCTATGTCAGATACACAGGCATTGCTTTTCTATTAGCTCCATAACAAATAACCAAAAATTTAGAAATTTAAAACAGCACAAATTTATTACATTATACTTCTGTAGGTCTCACTAGAATAAAATCAAGCTATCAACACGCTGTACCTGTCTTGGGGAGAATCCAGTTTCTGCTCACTCAGGTTATTGGCATAATTCAGTTCCTTGTGGTTGTAGGACTAAAGTCTCTTATTTTCTTGCTGGCTATAACTTGATAACCATTTTCAGGCTTTAGAGATTACCAGTTTCCTTGGCTTGTGGCCCTGTTCCTCTACTTCAAAGCTAGCAGTGATAGGTCAAGTCCTTCCCAAGTCTCCAAACCATCCTTCTGTCTTCCTCTTCCACTTTTAAGGACTCATGATTATATTGGACCCACCAAGATAATCCAGGGTAATCTCAATTTAGGGACTTTAACCTTTATCAGATCAGGAAGTCTCTTTTCCTATACAAAGCAACATACTGGAAAGTTCTGGAGATTCAAATGTAGATATGTTCGGAGGTTGGTTTGCAGGCATTGTTCATTCCATTACAATCATTAGAAATCATGAAATCCTTTGAGATGAGATCTAAGTACAACATTCCTTATTAGGAATTCCAAAAGGAAATCTAAGGTCAGGCATATGAGTATTTGAGTGACATACATTTGTCTACATTTGAATCCTCATTCTGCCACTTGCTAGCTTTTTACACTTCAGAACTTTGAGTCTCATTTCGTTTATGAGACAAGAAAAAATGGTTACCTAGATGGATTATTGTCAGAAATAATAAAGTGAAATTCATTCTGTGTTGGGCCTTCTACTTGCATCGGCCTATTGTTGTACATCCACAACAACCAATTTAAGTTTATGCCATCATTACCCACATGTCCTACTTGAGGGAATGGTCACCTATGGTTAAGTGATCATTTAGGAGATTAAGTAACATATCTCAAATTTACTGGTAGAGAAGGTGGAAATGGGACTACAACTGAGAGCTATCTTCAATCTGAGCAGCCTGGCATATGCTATCTTGCCTACCCAGTAACCTGAGTGAGACAGGGAATATAAAATGCTTAGTGCACTGTGGGACATCTAACAAGCACTATTCAGTAGAGTCCCAGGTATCTCCTAGCCATGCTGCACAGGACTAATGGTGAGTACCTGCTCCACTGTTTACTTCCTAGACCTCCCAGTTGGCAAAGGGCCACCACACATTGAAATTCAAGAAGGGCAGCAGGGATGCGGAAATATTGCATTATCCATATCAAATTCCACTTGTCTAATGGACTTGTTAAAAGCACCCTGGGTGGAAAGTGTGAGTCTTAATGGCATTTTATAAAAGTTGCTGTGATGAATTACTACATAAAGGAAATTAAAAAGAGTTTATCACTTTTTAAATTAGGAGATGGGGCACTGTAGCATTTTTCCCAGTCATGAGAATTCATTAATAGATAGCCAAAGGAGCCAGAAGCTGAAAAAAAGTGTCAGCTGCTTGTTTTTAGGAAGCTTACAAATCTGAATCTGTAATCCTACAGGGGCAGATTGTTCAAGATAAATAGAGCCCGTGGGAAAAATGTGTTACTGAGACCTCAGCAGACATATTTATTGCTAAAGACAGGAGCAGAAATCTCCCCTTCATGGACTCTTGGGAACGGAACGGAGCACAGTAGAATGAATGTCTTCTCTGTCTGCACTCCTTATGCTTTACATCGAGGTGCCTGGAACCAAGCAAGCAGTTCAAATACATTTAGGATAAGAAATACTGTGTCAAGTGTTAAGCAATAAGGGAACTTCACAACTTTAAAGAGTTGTCAGCACTGAGGGTAAGATTTGAGATCCTTCGTACTGCTAGGCCATGAGTGTGGCCAGAGGACAACAGGCTGGACAACTGAACATGTGGATTTGGGTGCCAGGCAGACTTCATTTTTTATTTAGTCTCCCTAGATGTATTCACATCACCTAGGACAAGTGCCTTAACTTTCTGCAATCCCTTTCTCCTCTATGAGATGGGAATATTTTTTACTTTTAAGGCTCTTATGGTATCAAAACTGAAAAAAAGACAATGACTACAAAGGGCCAAGCTGCCTAATAAAATCAGTAGTGGTAGCCATCATAGTCAGCATTCTCACCACTTGGCTGCCACCACTACCTTCTCCTAGGCCAAATAGGGAATAATGTCAAAAAGGCTGAATTAGAAGGAGGCCCAAACTCTAGCCCTCGGCTACTACCTTAAAGCCATATGTCCCACGGCTGGTCAGTGAGGCTCCCAGCTCTATGAAAAGGAGATCGAACTACCTATCATACCTTTTTCACAGGAGTGAAATAAGTCACAGGCATGTATGTTGGATGACCCAGTATACAGGGTTAATGATTCTCTGCAGGGTTCTACAGAATTTGACATAGACAGGCTCAGAAGTATGATTTATTACAGCAAAATACCAAGTAAAATCAGCAAAGGGAGAAGAGTATGAGACAAAGTCTATAGGAGATGAGCTGTAAGTTTTCAAGAGTCTTCCCTTAATGGAAGAACATGGGCTATGTCTAATGCCTGTAGGAGCAAGTTATGACGACAGGAGTTAGATTTCTACCAGGGAAGCTCATTAGTGACTCATTATAAGGGCTTTTCACTGGGTGCTGGCCAAGTAGGTACCTTCTGCCTGGAACATACAATTGCAGACTTCCAAAAGGAAAGCAGGAAAACTGGTATAGTTTGTACAGTTGAGGCACATGAGCTATTGTTTCAAGAACTCACAAGATCTAAGTTCCCAGAAATCAGCCAAAGGCCACTTTTGCAAATAGGCCTTTTTTTGAGGCTAACAGTTGGAGGCATGCTATACTTTTTCTTTGTTTGTTTCTTCACAAAGTGGAATTATAAAATAGATCCTTATCCCCACAAGCAGGAAAATCAGTTCATACTTACTGTTGGCCCTGCATACCAGGCACTGCTGTACATCCCTTATTGGCTGTGCTATGTAATCACAAAACAACTCTGTATCGGAAGTACTATTATCACGATCATTACTATGTCATATACAAGGCAAGTGAACATTAATAGAGGTTAAATACCTTACTCAGATAATTAGCTGCGGTTCAGACATTGTAGGAGTAGCACATAGCCCAGTAACATGGCCCCTGAATCTGTCTGTAACCTTTATACTACTGCCTGCTCCCCTGCACCCCCCATGGCAGGGCCTGCATGTGTGTTGTCTGATTCTTGCTGACAGCAGCTCTGTGGAAATGTAGTTGTTAGATCAATTTTGTATCAAAAACTTGCAGTTCAGTAACGTTAATTAAATTACATCGTATGACAAAGCCAGAGAATTCCTGACAGAATCAGGAGTTTCTCTGGCTGTACCAGCTCCCTTTTCTTGGTTTGGATATTGTGTGAGCCCTGGGGAGAAAAGATACAGTTGGTTATGGGGGAAATAATTTATTTTGGGAGCTCAGACAAAGAAACTCTCCACAAATTTCATCACTGAGGGATAGAAGAAGTATCTGTGTTGTAATTCAGCTTCTGCAGTATTTGAGGGTGAGATGCTGTATTCAGCTCTTTTGGTTACCATGACAGCAGATGTGGCATTTCTTTGATGGAGGAAAAAAAAGATTGAATAAAAAACCAAACTTGGTCCTTAGTGAATTTAGAAAAATCTGTTCCCCAAATATAGCTTATTTCACATGTATGAGTGGTTATACTCCAAGGAAATTCACAGGATGGAATCAAGAAACAGGGAGGTGGTAAAATCTGCTTCTCCTGGGAAATAGCACAGTGTGTGTGTGTGTGTGTGTGTGTGTGTGTGTGTGTGTGATGGTGGTTTTTGAGAGTGACGGATACAGCAGAGGGAAGGGAATATAGGATCTCCAATAAACTGTCACCTTCGAAGACAACAGCTACTTAGGTCTTGTTCACCATTTTTTTCCTGCTTCCAACTCCTGCAACTCATTAGTCATACAAACTGCCATGCAGTGAGCTTACAAAGGCTCTGCAAAAACTCTTTAGTAGGGGAAATATGATACAGACATTAAGAATTATATAGAAACAAAAGATTTATGATGTCGTTCATATGATTTTGATCTGTTGATAAACACATGTACATATATTTTTTTCATTGGTTGCATTTTAAACATTTGTTCAGGTTATTACACGAACCCCTTCAACTATCCAGGAACAGTAATGTTACAAAATTCCATTGTCTGCAAGAATTAGAGTCTTCCATTTGTAGCTTCTTTACAATTTCTTTACATTTTTCTCCATTATAAAAGAGAGAGTTCTACAGGCTCATCCATCTGAGGGGATTTGCTTATAACACAAAATGCTTTATATAGAAAGTTATGTTTATCTTCATTTTATTTACTTTTTAAATGATTTTTAAAATTTGTAATGAGGAGAAAAATATCTCAATTAAGTAGTAAACTGACTTTCTTATCTTCTGTTACCACCTTTGAACATCTGACGTCCTCCAAGACAAAACACAGACCCCGGCTTTAAGGACCTCTGGGCCATTCCTGCAACCAGCAAAATAATACAACTTAACCTTAGTTCAGAGATAAAACAGTGGGAAGGTGTTCTGGAATCCAGAGCTTCATCCTAGACCTGATATCAACTAGACGTTGGATTCTCAGAGCAAGAGTAAAAATTAAAAAACACAAATGACACATCTGTGTTGTCGGACTTCTCACCTTGCCTCCTTGTGACATTTCTTTCAGAGCCATGTTTGACTATGACAAGAGCAAAGACAGTGGGCTGCCAAGTCAAGGACTTAGTTTTAAGTATGGAGACATTCTCCATGTAATCAATGCTTCTGATGATGAGTGGTGGCAAGCCAGGAGAGTCACACTGGAGGGAGACAGCGAGGAGATGGGTGTCATCCCCAGCAAACGGAGGTAAGAGTGGGTTTTGTGTATCTTCAGCTAACCAGGGAGTAGAAATGAGGAAAGAGGGAATCAGGGGAAACTGTTCATGAAAGAATCATAGGAATGGAATAGAAAAATTGTCAGTGGTGACAGGTAACATGAATAAAAAATTCTCATTCTCCTCATATTAGAATTTTACCAAAATTAGTGACTGCAGAAAGCCATAAGGAAAAAAACCTTTTTAATACCATCTTCCCAAATCTTTCCCCAACAACTGTACATGCAACATTTGCTACCAGCCTGTATGCTTACTTATGAGCTTAGTGACTTTACTCTAAAGCTTCAACATGTACTAGTGAATTTTGCAGAAAGACCAGGAGGAAATGAAATAAAGTAGGCAATGTACTAAGCTAAGGATCTGGCTATACACTATCTCACAGACTGATGAAAAAGCTGAAAATCCCCAACCCAAAATTTAGATGCTTGGGATATGAGCTGCCAAATTCTTGATGAAATCCACAGACTTGAATTTCCAGCTGTTTCTTTGTTTTGTTTTTTCACTGTTTTAGTCAGTCCTGTTCCCCATCTCACAGTTCCCAGTAGGCACTAAGATGTATTGCTGTGTAAATATTTCCTGAATCCAAGGACATGATGCTCTTTCTTTTCAAATCTACTTTTGGGGGCAGAAATATACTTCAGTCCTGCCTGTCTCTTAGCTTGTATTCATCACCACCCAAAGAACTTTCTTCCCTGTGAATATCCTTTTGGCACCAAAACATTGTTAAGGAAACAAAGCTGTACCCTAGAAAAGAGACACACAAAATCAGTAAGGAGCAATGCTTGTTCAAATCAGTCATCAACTTTTCTTGAGCTGCAGGTTTCTCAAAGAGCTCTCATCCTTTTATCCAAAAGCTCAGAGTACCTTTCTACAAACTTCTCTATGCAGCTGAGTATTCAAGTGGAACCACATACAAAGGGAGTCAGTAATTGAGCTAGTACCATAGTCAAAAACAAAATACAACTTTGACCCTCAGAGTAACCCTGTGGGGTGTTTACGCCCTGAAGAAGATGGGTCTTTATGTTTTTCTGCCTGTGATCACAAAGCCAAGCACTGTAGCAGGGAGGGCAGCTGGTTGACTCTTCCACAGTTGTTTGCTTACCTTTATGGGCAGGAGCCACAGTGCTGTGGCTGGACCTCCAAACAGCCTTTAATCGTGCGCATTTGCTTGTGGATCTCCGCAGCAGATTGTTCTAGTCTCTTTAAGTCCCCGCACTCCTGGATCACGGCCTGACGTTGCTTTGTGAGGGCATGGCAGCTTTGTACCATGGCTTGCAGTGTTATCTGTAAGGTTATATATTCAAAGCAGTAAGTCTTAGCACTAGTTTTTCTATATTCTGTGCTTCTCCTTTTTCATTCACTTAACATCTTTTTAAAACGTCAAGACAAATGGATGTTGGGCTGTTTTGCATTGATTGATCACAGCTGTCTAAGAAGCTCTTCTCTGCAGTGAGGAGGCATCTTGTTGAATACAGCCCCAGGACAGAACTGAGGTGAAAGAAAGAAACCTATGCAGGAATAGATTTCAGCTCATTTTAAAGAATTTTTTCTTCTAGTTGAGACTATCTGGATATGGCATGAACTACTGGGGAAGATAGAAGAGAAACTCAAACTTTAGATGAGAGAGTTCAACTATATGATTTTTAGTCCCTTGGCAAACCTGAGGTTTAGTGATTCTCATCAATTGTGTCATTCATTTGTTTAATGCATTTCATTTATCTTCTGAAGAACATTTTCAGTGCTATTCCTCTGGAAATAATTTTGCACCTGCTGGTTATTATTCTTGAATTGGCTGTCTCTCTCATATTTTTGGGTGAAGCATCTGAACAACCATCCTATAGCTCACCTGGGGGAGAACTTTGTGGAGTGTCCACAATGATTTTTTTTTCTTTGCATTTCATTTCATAATGGGTACAGAGCTCTACCTTGGGAAAATGTTTTTATAAAATAATATATAGTGTTTATTTAATACATTTATTATTTTACTTAAACTAATATAATAAATATATTAAATAAGTTTAAGTAAAATGTATGCCTATAAATGAACTTTTCTCACATTTTTCCTTTGGATGTTAATTATTTCAAAAATTTACTCTTAATTTTTTAGGTATTTATAAAAGTAATAACCCTTGCTGTAGAAAAGTGGAAAACTTGAGAAAAGTATAAGGAAAAGAAGTAAAAACCACTTACAATTCTATTCACAGAGTCCTTTTGTACTAATCATAATGCAATTTAAAATATAAATTTATTAGATTGGGTTTTTTAAGATCTCTAACCTATCTCATAATTATAATTCATTTAGTAGATCTCTCCTGGAAATATCTCATAATGGATAACATCAGTGTATGACCTTACTCTTTGCAAAGTATTTCTCTACTGATGACTTCATTTAATCATTCCAATGAAACTACAGGATAAAGAATATAAATATTATCATCTTCCCCTCCTTTTTTGAAGATGCTGAATTAACTTATTTAATAAAACACTCCATAAAATGCTTGATACTGTTTTAAACCCTTTACAATCATTAATTATTTAAACCTTATTACTATCCTATGAGTAAGATGCTATTGTGATTCCCACTTGACAAATGAAGAAGTTGAGGTGCAAAGAGGTCGATGAATTTGCCTGACCTGAAATTGCCCATCTAATAAGTGACAGAGCTGGAATTTGAACATAGACTACAGAATTGCTCTCAACTCATATGCAATCCTGCCTCCCAAAGGTATAGAACTAAGAGTGCACAAATTGCGGGTCATCATGCCGCCTCTGTGTGCAGTTGCTGTGATAGGGTCACAGCTGGGCACCCACCATCCTCGAGGCCTGCATGTAACTGTCACAGAACTCTGTGACTAGGAAGATGAGGCTCGTATACAGTTACTAAGGGAAGTGAAAGGGAACCAGATAAAGGGACAAATTCCATCTGATAATAATGCTGATTCTATGTTATAGTCCTTCCCCCACCCCTCCTATAACTGAATACCACAGACCATAAATTTGTAAAGTACAGAGGTTTACTTAGTTCGTGGTTCTGCAGGCTGGGAAGTCCAAAGCTGAGAGTTTACATCTGGGTGAGGCCCTTCTTAATGTGTAGATAGATGCTGCAGAATTCCAAGGCTTTACAGGGCATCACATGGCGAAAGGGGATAGAGCCAAAATGGCTTTTAGAACAGACCCATTCTCTTGACAATCCTTAATCCATCAGTGCCTAAGTGGATTAACCCATTCAAGAAGCCAGGGCCTTGTAATTTTCACCCTTAAAGTTCCCACCCTGGTCCTATTTTCTGCTACCTTACAGTAGTGATTAAATGTCAGCATTTTGGGTGAGGATGTTCAAACTGTAACACCATATTTTGTACCAAATGCATTCAAATATTTTAATGTAATCTCCACAAACACCCCATAAAGAAACAGGGTCAGCAAAGTCAAGTAATTTGACCTACGTCACACAGCCAGCCACTAGTGGGACCCAGGTCTCTCTCGTAACAAAATTAGATGGCTTTTCACTACAGCAGGAACACTACTGTAGGAACACTTATCAGTTATAAACATGAATACCAGAGAATCCAAGTAGCCTGACAAAATCACACTGGTTAAACCAGGATTCAAACGCACCCCTTTTTAATACCTCTACAGCAACTGCTTAGAGGAAGAAGTTTGGGTTCTTCTCAGGCCAGTAACTGTCAAGTCTAGGGGCCCACACTGATGTATTCCTTCAGAGGGAAAGGGAGACATCCGTGCCTTTTTTCCCGGTGGGGAAAGGCTGCCAATGACAGTGAATACCTGAGACAGAATACCTGTATCACCTGCCTTTTACAATCAAAGGAATTGGGAGTAGTGATGACGAGTGACATCATGGATAGTATAACCATAAACATTTTAGCAGTATCATGTCATGTACGGAGTTCTAACTGTGTGTCAGATTCATTGCTAAATTTTTTGTATTATCTCATTTAACATTTACCATAATTTTTGAAGTCTATGTTATTATTCTAATTTTACCAATATGAAAACATCTTGAAAGGCTGAATGACTTCAGTAAATCACAGTCCAATAAGTGGCTGAGGCAGAATTCAAACCTAGGTTTATGTGACTTCACAATCTGAATCTGAGTTTGATCCATTTACTGTCTCACAGAGTTTGGTCTCCTAGGCTTAGGATGACAGCCTGTGTCTAGCCTTACATGAGAATTTACTCCCCTCACCTTCGGAGCAAGCTGTGACCACTGGTTTGGATGGCATTTCAATTCTCTCTCCAACAGAACCTGGGGAACACAGGCAAAGGAACTGTACTGACAGATCGTATTCCCACTATCCAGTGCTCCTGGTTTGGCCAAGTCATGTGGTTGGCTGGAACCTGAAAATACCAGATGGGAAATAGGGAAATGGCAGAGGAAGACAGTTGGGCTCATTAGAGCATTACCACTTGGTACTACCTGGAGATGGTAGATGTCAGAACTGATTGCTCCTATTCTGCCACCCAGTTTATGTTTAAGTATTTTTGTCAGTGACAAGACTAGGGCAGGGAGGATTATTTCTGCTTAGATGGCCTAATTAATTGCTTGAGTCTGAGTGTAGAAGGAAAGTATGGCAGTTGTTCTCACTGCATTTGGGTCCTTGTGTACAGGTGGTCCTACCATTCACTGAAGCAAAGCCTTGATATCTATTTCTGCCAGTAAAACAATCAGAAATGTTGATATCAAATTTCTGTGTATATTCTTACCAAGAGAAAAGATTTTAAAATGGTGAACCACTTTTTAAAGGAAACATCAGTTGTTTGCCAAGTCATTTAAACTCTCTTGGACTTATTTTTCATATCTAGGTCAAGAATTGGAATCCTCCATGAGAGTTCATTTATATATTCATTCAGCAAAGATTCACAAATCTTTCTGTTATGAGCCCAATGCCATGTTAAATTCTGGGCCATTGTGTCAGTTACAGATAAATAGATAATGTCCTTAACACGGCTTCTAGAACTTAGTATACACACAAATGGTGGCTGTTTTTCTTTTTTCGAATTTTGGTCAGATAAAAGGGCCCTATTTTCAAGTCTTACCTCTCATGTCAGCAGTGAACTGTCTGTACGTATCTGAGAAAGAGCTGGGAGAGGGAAAGGGGCCAAGGCATATGAAGAAGGAAAGTAGAAGACATGGTCATCCTATTAAGTTTTCAAAGACCAAAAGGCAATTATCACTGGACTTCGTGATGGAAAATCACAACCATGGTTGTTGCTGTGCTAAGGAGAGAGACCAAGTCAATATGTACAATATAATGTTGCAAAGCAGCATTTAACTCAGCTGATTTCAGAGTTCAAAGCAAATTGATTCTGAATTTTGAGGCTAGCCTATCAAGGTATGGTAGTCAAAGTATTTATGGTACACTAAGTGTCTGTAAGGGCCATGGTGAATCCAGCCTAGACTTAGGATATGTATTGGCCTTAAATATAGATGAGCCATCCAGAATTTGGTATTTTTCAAGAATTTATACTGGGAAGTCAGCTCTGGAAGATTCTGGGTGCTTTTCATTCCATACTGAGTGGCAACAGGAAGAAAATGAAGTTAGCTACTGGAGGATTCATGTTCAGGCTCTGTTTCTACCACTTTCTAGTCTGAGAAGCTTCAAGTCAGTTTCTCCAGCCATAAAATGGAGTAGTAATACCTACATCACTGAGGGGTCAAAATAAAATGATGCAAGTATGACAGAATTTTATTAATATTTTCATGCTAAAACTTTAGCAACCATTTATGTTATCAATAAAACTTTCCACTCAAATAAAAAAGCAAAACTTTCCAACCTCATTAATGAGTGAAGAAACTGATAAGCCTTCAAAACGTTTTTTCAGTTGTTCTATTGCCTGTTTGAATGATAAACTGTAGCAAATACGAGGTGAAGCTATGTATATCCTTCTGTGTGTGTGTCTAACAATATTCTTTGCAAACCTTTTATGATCCTAGTAATAAGTTGCTAACATTGGCCTCACAGAGACATTTCTCAAGAACATGGGAAAGGATAAACTTAGAAACAGAGAAGAAGGAGATCAGAACAGTCTGTCCAAATGATTCTTAGGTTTGAATACTGAGGTCAACCTTGTATTGTATTTGGGACCTGTGTGAGTTCTTTGGTTTTAAACAGAATTTATTTACATATTCAGGCTAATTAACTGTTCTCTGTGTGCTAGAGTCCTTGTGACAGTATTAAATGAACTAATGTCATTAGCCTAATTAATGCAAAGAAGCGAGAATAAAGTTGGCTCCCTAACACCAGTTTTAGAAGACTCCAAAGAGATGAATATGAATTATATTTGGACTTGGATTAAAACTAAGAAAGCTGGTAAAGCTCAGAGCAGGCCTTTTCTCAGTAAGCATCTTTCCGCTTGGCAGTTCATCGGATCTGAAATCTTTCTTGGTCTCCTCCCACGAGTTGTATGTCAGATGCAAGAGGAAACTCTTCAGTGGGACATACTGCATTTCAGATCTGAGGTTACATGTGAAGAAATTTTTCAGCTGTTTCCACTCAAAGATTCTTTCATACTGAAATGAATATATTCTGAAACTTCTCTCTATACTTGATCTTCAGTGTTTGGAAACTCAAAAAAGCTTTCAGGAAAAAAAGTATGCTGTTAATTATTGATGTGTGAATAGCTAACTCTTCATAAACCATGGTTTCTATAGATTCATGGTTTTCTCTCTCTCTAAAAAGAAAGACTTGAAATCAAAGCTAGCCACATTTAAACAAAGAGTCATGTTAAAACAACACACTCTATACTGTTTTTGTTTGATAGTTACTTATTAAAGACTTTCTATAATCCATACTGAGTGACATATGGGCTTGGCCTCAAGGAAGAAAACCTGTAAAAGCAATGAAAATTTAAAGTAAAACAGAAAAAAATCAAGAGATAATATTGACATAAAGATAAAAGTAAGTTCTGTCATGGCTTAGAGGAAGAAAGGACCATAACCAACTGGCAAGAATCAGAAAATTCAAAGAAATCTTTTTCTTTTCCTCCTTTTCAACCTGGCCTTCAAACCGGCACAAGTCCTCCCAGTTTTATTTTGAGGCTTCCCCATCCCCTCATTATCCACTGATTATCATCTTTCATCATTTCTTGCCCAGATTATGTCAACAGTTTCTAAATAGGCGTCCTGTTCCTTCCCTTGTCTGTCTTTTACTTGCACCAAGCACATTTAAAATGTTAACTTGATTCTATTGCTTTCTTGCTTTAATGTCCCCTAAGATTCTCCAAGGCAAAACCCCAACTCCTGCAAGTAGATTAATATCCTTTATGTCCCCTTGATGGCCTCATTTCTGCGTCCTACAGCCTTTCAGCATGCTCAGGTCATGGCATGTTCATACTATCTTAGAATTTCTTCTGAACGTTTTCCTGCTGACAAGCTTTTGCTCATCCTGCAAATCTGATCAATTGACACCTCCTCTAACCATCCCAGTGCAATGCTTTTTGCCTCTTTTACTTTCCCAGTACGATAAGCACATCCATGTGGATATCAGAATTCTTAGTCTTTGTTTTTATATCTGTTCTTTCCAAGAGCACATTGATATGAGTTCACTGCAGTCATACTTTCAAAATTTCTTTTCCTTGTCCTCTGCATCTCCCTTGATTTATAATAGGCACTCAATAAGAAGTTAATGAATGAATGGAGTAGCAGGTAAAATAATGAATCTGCAGAGGTGACAGAAGAAGGACATTAGATTTCTTGAAGGAGAATTCAAGATTATATATAACATGTTTGTTTATCAAGTAAAGCTAACTATACCAGTGTTCTTACAGGGAAGATAAAAAAGAAGGAAATGGGAGGAGAAAAGAGGAAAGGAGAAGAAAAGCTTATTTAATCTCCATTTTGAGTATTCATCTCTACAGGCTGACTTACTGAAACAAATTTGACTTAAGCATTTAAATAGCAAATATTATTTTTCTTCCTCTTTGTTCTTTAAAATATTGTGACTCTCAGAGTATAACACAAAATTTTGAGTAACATATTAGAAGCTCAGAGTACAAAGACTTTATGGTGAACAAAGAAAAAGAATATTTTAGAACACATTTTCTTTGAGTTGTAAGGATAGGAGAGAAAGGTATTCTTCACTTAATAAAGAATTTCATCACAGCCTGGGGATATAGCTCAGCAGCACAGTACCTGCCAAGCAAGCACAATGTTCTGAGTTCAATTCCCAGTAACCAGCCCCCCAAAAACATTTTTCATCTTAAGGACCTTGTCATGTGATAGATTCTTTATTTTCAAATTTCTCTAGGGTGGAAAGGAAGGAACGTGCCCGATTGAAGACAGTAAAGTTTAATGCAAAACCTGGAGTGATTGATTCAAAAGGGGTAAGTACAATCTGATGGAAACATTATGTTCTCTTAGTTGCCTGGATTTAGTGATGATTAACAGGCTTTCAGTAGCAAAGTATGGAGCTGTTAGACAGTGGAGCACTGCACTGTTATAAATGTATTGCTGAAAGTACTATGTCATTTATGATCAAATGGATTAGATTTATTGTAAATATATTAAGTATTGGGGTAAAGTTAGTGGTCAGAATCAAAGATATGTTGATGAAAGTGAGGTAATAACTACAATGAAAAAGAAAATGTATAGTTTAGGTGTTTCCATTTCTTTATTCTTTCTTTTAAATTGACATTCTAGAAGGTTGAGTTTCACAAAATGTATCTGCCATCAAAAAATATATTTAGTTCATTATACTTTATAAATTTAAGACAATGGTTATGACAGTATACATACATATCATTTAAATGAATATGTGAATTGTTGTGACAGACATAAAAAAGAAAATTAACAAATCACCAAAATGGAAATATCCACTCATATACATATATTTCCTAATAATTCTAATGAGATATAATTCACATAGCATATAATTCACTCACTTAAATTTAGAGTCGCACAACCATCACCAAAGTAGTTTAAAATCATTTCATTATTCTATAAGAATTCCATGTCAGTTAGCAGTCACACTCCATTTTCCCCAACCTTCTACTCTTATCTAGCCATGCACAACAATCATTAATCCACTTTCTGTCTTTATAGGTATCCCTAAAGATATTTCATATGAATAGAATTATATAATATATGGTCTCTTATGGCTACTTATTCTACTTCATATAACATTTTCAAAATTCATTTGTGTTTTGCCATTTAAAAGTATTTAATTTCTTTCTATTACCATATAACATTTCATTGTGTGGATGTAGCACATTTAATATATACACTCATCAGTTCACGGATATTTGGTTTGTTTCCCATTTTTAGCCACTATGGGTAATCATGCTATGAGCATTTGTGTACAAGGTTTTATGTTGACATCATTTTATCTTCACTCCATATATAATATGACTGAAATTGCTAGTACTCTCAGGAGTGTGATAGCTTTATACTTAACTGTTTGAGGAACCATCATGCTGTTTTCCAACATGGTTGCATCATCTCATATTTCCATTAAAAGTGTTTGAGGTTTCCACTTTCTTTACATCCACAACAACTCTTGTTATTGAATACAGTATCTTTTTATTGCAAATATCTTAATTGGCATGAAGTGGCATTGTGGTTTTGATATGCATTTCCCTAATAACTGTTGATGTTAAGGATCTTTTTGTTCACTATTGGCCATTTGTATATCTTCTTTGAAAATTCCTATTAAAATTCTTTGCCCATTTTAAAAATTTGGCATTCTTGGTGTTGTGATTGTTGTTGTAGTTGCAGAGCTGTAGAAATTCTGCAGATAGTCTTACTGTTAATTTCTTATCATATAAATGCTTTCCAAAGAGTTTGTCTCATTCTGAGCTGTCTTTCAACAAAAGTTTCTAATTTTGATGAAATCCAATTTATCTTTTCATTTTCTTTTTGTTAATAGTTTGATATTACATCTAAGAAACTACTTCTTAATCTAAGGTCAAAACAATTTATGTTGTATTTTCTTCTAAAAGTTTTGTAATTTTAGCACTTATATTTAGGAGTTTGACTCATTTGGAATTAGTTTTTATATATTGGGAGAGATTAGATTCCAGTTTTATTTGTTTGGACATGAATTTTCTTTTTCTTTCACTTTTACCTTGTTCATTGCAAATGTATAGAAAGCAATTATTGTGAAGAAATGTTTTTATTTGTATATCTTATAACCTCTATTAGCCTATTTATTCAAATAGCATTTTAGTAGATTCCTCAGGATTTCCTATGTTTGAGACTGTGACATATGCAAAAAGAGATTTTAACCTTTTACTTGCAATATGGATGACTTTTTTTTTCTTGCCTAATTGTGATGGCTACAACCTCCAGTACAATGTTAAGTAGAAGTGTAAGACCAACCATCTTTGTCTTCTGACCTTTACAGGAAAAATGCAGTTGTCTACCATTAATGTGATGCTAGCTATAACTTTTATAGCTTTTTAAATTATTTTTGAAGGGCCAATATTATCTAGTATCATATGGAAAATAATGTAATATCTTACTGCTGTATTGTGAAATAACTCTACCTTCTCTTTTGTTATTTTCTCTTCATATGCTTTCTTTGCCTTTCTAAGCTAGTAATTGTAGCTTGTATTACATGAAACTACAAGTAATATTCAATAGATGTTACCCTGAAAAACAAGAAGGAAACATTTTCCAAGGCTTTTAAGACTCACACACAGTGCTGTCCTTTGTATTTTAGGTAGAGATTTTACTATGAGATCCAATATTTATATAATTTATTCATTTCTCAAAAAAATTTAGATGAAATAGAAATTTACTTAAACCTATGAATTATTCTTGAAAAAAATGAAAGCTTGTGACATGGCATTGAATCCTTTCAAATACTACTTAATGACTAGATGCTAGGAGTTTTAAGTGATTCCTGCTAAGAATATAAAGATAGATATACTTGTTAGTGTATAGTTGATATGTATTAGAAAATTTATCTTGAATACCTAACCATATATCAGATAGCACATAATTAGGACTTGTACAGGATATAAAATATAACCTAGACTTTTCTCCTTAAGAGATATAACATCAGTGAAAGACCAGATACCTTTCTGGGAAAGTCAAAACATGGGTGGTATTTTTAATGGTATATGATAAACACCATTAGGGTGTTTTGTTTTGTTTCATTTTCAGTACCAGAAATTTAACTCAGGACCTTGCACTTTCCAGCAGGCACTATGCCACTGCCTTATATCTCCAGCCCCACTGTTAGGCATTTACCAATTAATCCTAGAACTAAAAGTGACATTAGGAACTATAAGTTAGGAAGATCAATAACTAGATTCTGATTTTAGTTCATTACTAAATCACCATTGTTCTTTAGAGCTCATAAGCAAATAACAGCTTTGAATTATATCAAGGATGTCAAAAAAAGTTTTAGCTTCTGTGTAGAGTGAGGGATTTGTAGTTTTTCCTATTGTTTTTAGTATTATATTGAAAAGGATTTTGAGGCCATATACAACCTCAACAGAAAAAAATAAGTTATCATTAATTAGTCATCTATATTATAATACATTGGGAATTGTTCTCTATTTGAATCCTTAGATTAATTAATTTAAGTGGCTTCCATCAGTAATACTCCATGTTATTTATTCAAGCATTAATTGGTAGTAAGACCAGTTTCCCAAGTGCCTATGAGAATAAAGCATCACTGAGGACATTCGTGTTCAGTAACAGAAAGCAAAAGACAGTTAAGAAGAGAGAAAGTGCATTGAAGAAAAAAGACCGTCTCCAACTTTGGAAAGAGTTGAGAAGGCTGTGTCAGGCAATACCACTCACTTTGAACCAAGGGCAAGGACTATTGAAATAAGTCATTGTGGAGGAGGCCTCCAATCTTGGGGATAAATTCAGCATAAACTGCAGAGCAAAGTGGTTTAGAAAGAGAAAGCAAATGAAGTATTTTAAATAACCCCATCATTAGCTGGCATTTACAAAACTTGTGAAGGTCCTGAAGGGCTTAGAGTGAAATTTATTCTTAGTGACCTAGCGGAAACATAGAATCAGTGTCTGTGGAGCAGACTGTGGCAAAAGCCTTACTAATAGTGTGTATGATAGCTGTGAGAATTCAGATTAATGGGTGTGAGGATGACCAGAGAGCATTTCACAGAAGAACTTTGGCTCCAATTGGCCGATTAGACCTTGATTACTTTTCAAATCTATTAATTAAAATAACAATGAGTGCTACGAAACACCAAGCACTGTGCTGGATGCCTTGTGGGCAGCAAACAAATTTTAAAAATATGGTCTCTCTGATCAGTGAGCTCATAAAAAGAAATATAGCCACATAGTAACACACAGCATCACAGATGAACCCTGTCAACTTAGAGAATTAACAGTTTCATTTTTAATACCAGGAGATTGAGCCTTGGAGACGTTCACTAACTTGTCTAAGATCTCACAGTTAGGAGGTGCAAAAGTCAGGTTTGACTTCAGATCATTCTGGCAGCAGAATATCTGTCATGTCAATTGCTTCAAACTGTACTGATGGTATCTGTTGATTAAAAGAGAAAGCTTGAAGTATGAGTAGAAGTTTTTCATATGCATAGAAAAAAGTATCAGCATAAAAATCCTAGGTAGGTTGGAACAAGGTCAAATGAGTCAGGGACATTTGTGATTGGAGGTTATAGTGAAATTTGTAACAGATGAGGCTGACAAAGGATTTCAGAAACCGTTTATGGAAAGAGTTTAATGGATTCTGAGAGTATCCATGAGGAAACTTAAGAGTCCCCTTTTTAAAATGCTGTTTACAAAAACTAATATGTCTAGGCTTTCTATGTACTCTGTACATCTTCACAAAGCCTGAGTCTACATCCAGAAAGACAAATGGACTATTGTGTCAATAGTCTAGATAGATCCAGGATACCTAGATCCCTAAAATCCAAACAGTTGTCTATATGGTTGAGCTTCCTTGACACCATCACAATTCCCCAGATATAAGTGCAACCATGCCCCTCTGGGAATGTCTGTGATGCTCCTAATGAATCTCCATTCAGACCAGACTCTGGTGAACACTTAGTCACTCTTATTTTATTTTATTTCGTTTTATTGTTTAACTTTTTTCATTATTTTCTTGCCTATGTTAGTCAACTTTCCTATTGCTGGAACACAATATCCAACACCTATGACTTAAAAAGAGGAAGCACTTCATTTGGCTTAGAGTTCCAGATGTTTCAGTCTATGTTTAGCTAGCTCCAAGGCAGAAATATCATAACAGAAGGATATGATGAAACAAAACTATACACTTCACAGCATCCAGGAACCAGTGAACAAGGAATGAGAGCCAGCAAGAAATACAACCTCCAAGTACATACACCTAGCGATCCACCTTCAACTGAAACCCATCTTCTAACAACACACTCAACATAAGTGAGTGTATAAACATAAGTGTATTGGTCCATTCATGAATATTGTGCCCCATGGTCCAATCACCTCTGCATCTCTTAATCCAGTCAACAACTAAGATTAATTGGCATAAGTACATCTGTTTTCAACATGACACTTAACTATATCTGCATTAAAAAGCACACTTAATCTCCAAATAAACACAATGACAAGTTAATGATTCTACCTAATATGACAAAACAGTCCTATACAAAATTTAAAAAGCAACAATCCTTCCTTAAAATCTCAGCTCTTCCACCATTGCTCAAAAGTCAAAGCCCAAAGTCTCCTCTGAAACTCAAGGCAAACTGTCAACTTTAAACCCCTGTAAAATTCAAAAAGCACATTATATATTCCCAATATACAGAGGCACCAGGCAAACATTTCCATTCCCAAAAGAAGGAACATAGAGATAAAAAATAGGACAAAAGCAAAACTGTAACACAGCAGGGTATCCTGTAACTCTCTGTCCAAGCGCATAATGAGTCACTAATGATAAGATGTGACTTCCAGATGATTTGGGTAGCCTGACTCCTACAGACTTACTGGGTAGAATCCAAATGTATTCTCTCTTGGGCTGGCTTAACTCAGAACCTATGGTTTACCTTGGCAGATGTTCCATGTTCCTGCCATCTCAGACTTCCTGGGGTCCCCAAAGACCTTTGGTTTTACTCCTACACCTTCATGCACCATCTATCAGGGGCACATTGCCTGGCTTCCTAGACCTGCCTTGATATCTAGGTGGAAATGTCCATGACCCCACAACTCTTGCATGAAAAATAACTCATGCATGAAAAATAAGTATCTTGCGGACAACGCTAAAGTCTGCCACTAGCTCAGGCAGTAAGTAAATCACCTTGGAACATGGCTGAAGCAGCCTCTGAGTGCCTTTATAGTTGAATACTGTGAAATAAACCCTCAGAAACAAATTCCCTAGGTGGCCATTCTGGAGTGGTCAAGCAAGCAGCTCTCCTTTCAAATGAGTATTTATACTTTTCTACGCCGACCCTGTGGTAGGTGGATCTTGCTGATTTCCAAGACACACTCAGAACATCTTGAAAATACTCAGGTTTTTTAATGGCACCAATCTCTTTAGCCCCAGATTTGCATGTGGTTCACATTTTTCTGCTCTCTTTTTTGCTCCTGATTCTCACTATAAATTTAAATAATAATAGGCAGCAGTACCCATGTCACAGCCTTAATGTTGGACTGTCATGAATTTTTCTGTGATGGAGCAATTAGTTTGTATCTCTTAAATTCACCCTCCAACAAAGTCTCAGGACATGGAGAAATTCAGACAGACTTTTCCCTAGAATATAATACCCACAGCCTCTACTTCATCAGCCTGTGTGTGCTTTACTAAGTGCATTCCCATCAGCATTCTGGTCTTCTGAGATTTGTCTGCAATCACCCATGAAGCTCTGCTTAGAACATACCAGAACTTCTCTACACACCACTCCAAACTCCTCCCACAAGCCAGTTCCAAAGACTTCTGAACCACATGGTCAAGTGTAATATCAGCAACAAATGCATTTCTCTTTACCAGTTTTTTTTTAATTAATCATCTTTCCTGTTGCTAGGATGTAATACCTGACACCACAGGAGAGATAGAGAGGTTTAATTTTTCTAACACTTTTCCAGTTCATATCTGGATGGTCCCACAGCAAAAACATCATACAAGGGTGTGGTAAAGCAAAGCTGTTCACTTCAAGGCAGCCAGGAAGTAGTGCACAGCAAGAGAGCAACAGCAAGAGATGTACCTTCCAAAGGCAAGCCTGCAATGATCCATATCCAGCTGAATCTCATGTCTTAACAACACATTCAGTTATAAACATAAGTGGATTGTTCACTCATGAGTATAACATCCCCATGATTCAGTTACCTTTCCAGAAGTCTCTCAATCCAGTCAAGTTGACAATTGAGATTAACTGGCACAAGAGCCATTCTGAGCTCTAGGAAATTGTGTTCTCTTCAGAATCAAGTTGTTTTGCATTTCAAAATTAATAACTAGCGATTTATGGTAAAGTTTGTCACAGATGTGGTTTTTAATTTTAAAATCTCTATAAGGAAGAGGAGTATATGTACAAGAGAATATAGGAGAGTTTTTATCAACAGTCTTACTATATATCAGCAACATGAAATAAATGTGTTGAAATACATGCAAAGTGTCCTTTTGCATTGCAGATCCCTTCTAGAGTAAGATAGGACACACACACACACACACACACACACACACACATAGTACCGCATATCACCTGGCAAGGAGACAGCAGAGATAATAAATGAGAGGCATATTAATTGTAAAGACCTAGTTTATACACTTCCTCTCCTTAGACTGCAGGAACAAAATAAGGTACAAGTCATGGTAAACATGTTCATTCAGTTATTTAATGAATCTTTATTAAATTCCAACACAAGGAAGCCAGATAGACTATGGAATTAACAAGCAAGTAATCATTGCCTACCTGGAAGAACAGGTATTTTGGGGACAGAGTGAGTCAATACAGAAAGTCACAATACCACACAAAGGACCAGAGAATTTGCTTTTTAAGTCAAAAGAAAAATTTAAAAAAGCAGAGAACTTATTTTAAGGTCAAAGAAAAAAGAGATTCTGGCTTAAAAGCTGAGAGAATTTGAATTGGCTAGGAAATGAAAAGATTATAAAATGTGGAAGGCAGTTGCAAACAGGATACTAAGTAAGTAGGAAATACAATATGTTTTACTTTCATTGTGAAGATAAGTTTATTAAAAAGAATAAATGTTCTCAGAACTACAAAGTTAGGCTCAAGTCAGTTCTGATGCTTTAAATTTTCCAGAAAACTGTTACTTTATTCTATAAACAATGAAATATTTGAAGCATTGTGACCCAATCAGACCTAGTGATTTCCTCTGAGCTTGCACAGTGAATGTACCTGTATCGCTGCTGCCTACATAACTGTATTGTGAGGTCCTCCTAGACAGTGATGTGAACTTACTCATGTTTGCGCCCTTAGTATGCTGTCTATTCAGTACATACTGGCTATTCAGTGTTCCTTTCTTAGAGTGAAGAGAAGAGAATTGCAGGTCAGATTTGGAGAAATCAGTAGCCATGAGCAGGACAGACTAGAAGACAGAAATGTGGATGCTGTTGAAAAAAGCTACTGTAGTACTCTGGCTGTGAGATCTGAAAGTCTGCATTCAACAGTGGTGCTAGGAAAACAAAAGAGGAAACTGCTGTGAAGGAAATCAGAGGCCTTCCATCCTTGAACATCTGTGCCAATGAGCCCTAATAATAGTTTACAAACATTGCTTGTTTAATGACCGAGTTCTGTTGCTGTGACTAGGTCATTAGATGAATTGGTCTCTGAATGAGGAATTATATACAGTATGCATAATATTCAGAACAAAGAAATGATCAAAGGGAACTCCAGCTTGGTGACTTTGCATTCATTTGTGTAACTCTTACATGTACTACTGTAATGTGTAACATAAAATTACAGTACTGAACAGTACAATCAGTAAAAATTACAGCATGTATAAACAAGGTATACTGTACAAAAACAAACACTGAGGCTATATAAACAAGATGTCCAGAACTGTATAGGAAAAAATGAATCACATATCCAATTAGTTCACCTTGATCCTAAGTCCGAAAAGTCATTGAACAGGCCATTTAAGGAGGCATATCTGTATATTCCAAAGCCTGGAGCTTCCTTTTTGAGGAGATATTGACCATAAGAGAGGGCGTGAGGCAGACATGAAGCACGGGGCACAGTTGACAGCATTCTCCCTGAATCAAACCAAAACTGGCTTTGAGAAATCTTAGTTTACTTCATGGATTCTTAGAACTTTCCATAGGGCCATTGATTCTTAATGTGTTACTTACAGATTCAAAAAACTGATAATCATTTCCCTGGGACATGCAGAGAGCTGTTTGCATAGCCTGCCTTTGTGTCATTTATCAGAAAAGAAATTTGATAGTCAGCAAGATGAAACTTCTATTTGCTTCACCAGGATGAGTTACAAAGATTTATTTTTTTGGTGACAGCTTCAGAGTGACATTTGGAGAGAACAGTCATTACTGCCCTACCAAAAACAACAATAGTAAAAACCAAAAAGAAAAAAAGGGGGAGGGGAGAAAAACACCCTGTAATGGAGCCACTCTGCAATGGCAAGAGGCAAGTGAAACCTTCAAATATCCAGAAGTGACCTAGAAATCCAGGCCAAAGGCTTAAGAGAAAAGCCACACAGCCCCACTTTACAGGGGATTAGGAAGGCAAACTTTTCCCTCAAAAATTCGGAAAAGGACTTTATTCTTCCTTTTTTATTTGTAGTCTCTAACAGCTTCCTGCCTGGGCTTCTTGGCTCTAGTCTTTCCCCTCTGATTTCTTCCCTATTCCACACGATGTGTACTTTTAACTGGACTTACATGTTTACATAAAGAACTGAAAGAGGGGTATGTCCAGGGAATTCTGCAGTGTTACTACCACAGCCTGGGAAAAGGTACTAAATCTTTATATTTTCTATTGAATGTGATAATTACATTTGTGTAAACCTTGAGCTCTTCTGTTCACCAAGACCCACCTGAGCAGCACATAGAGAAGTATCTGATAAAGAAGTGCCAGTGGCTTCCCTGCAGATGGTCTTCGGAGGGGCCCACAAACAAGTGTCTGCCTCTGGGATATGGGAGGAGACCTAGCTAAACTCTGACAGCCAGTGGAACTCAATGAATATTTTTGAATCAATGAATAAGTATACTACATTTTACATATTCTTTATAGTTTGTTTCTTGGCAAGTTACTGATAAGGAAATTGATAGTCCATGAAATGACCTGGAGAATAAATCATGTGTTTAATTATTTTTATGTATATGCATTTCTCAGTAGTCATCTCCCTCTTGAGTCCAAAAAGTACTGCTGTCAAAACTATCAAGTTAATTTGCAACCTCATATACCAAACTTAGCGTAATGTAAAACTGACAAAATCTGTCCATCACACATGCCTGTGCATACATACACACTTCCAGACTTTACAATATATTTTAGGTTGTGTAATTTTTCTCCCCTTTAAAGTTTAATTATATTTTAAGACCTTTTCAAAATTGCATGTTAATATAAATTTGGTCAACTTCATCCACACAAGAAGACAAAAAATGCAAAAATTGAAATTTTAAAGATAATTTTGAAATCCAATGTTATCTTCATTGGCTAGTTAAGCTAACACGTTCATTTAATTAATGTTGGAAGGAGTATGGTAAACATTATAAATTTACTCGATCTTTGTACCTTCCTCCTTTTTCATATTTTAACTTTTCAGAATTTTAAAGCTTTTCCACTTAATATATTTGCTGAAGTTATACTCTGCGCCAGGTGCTGATTTAGGCAATGGAAATATGCTATGAATAAGACATGGTTCCAGTCTCTAGGCATAATAAAATGCTCTGTGGAGGCCGAAGTGTTGGTAAATAATAAATAGAACCTGTTAAGCCCTTGAGTGAGAGTGCAGCCCAAGGTATTAACTGAAATCAGATCTGGGATACTTAAGCTTCTTATAGAGTTCATAGGAAAGTTCCCAAAAGAGATAATCAAGCAAAGAATCAGTAAAAGCTAACCAGGTGTAAAAGGATGAAAAGCATGTTGTGGGTAGAAGTGACAGTTTGTCAGGAAACGGTCAGCATGCTCATGGACGCCAACGAAGCTTAATGTTACCTAAGTACGGTAAAAAGCCTAAGTACAAAGCTTCAGGTGTCAGGAGATAAGGCAGGGGAAGTCAGGAACCAGACCGTGAAGGACCTTGGCCTTGATGGAAAATGTCTGGAGGATTTCAGTAAAGGCAAGATTAGAGTTTTAGATCACTCTGTGGCAAGGTGGAATAAATTTCCAAAGGGAGCAAACAGAAGTCCATGTCACTAATACGAGTGAGACATGGAGAAGGCCTGACCTTGGACCACAGAGTAGGTACAGAGAGGAGGGGGAAAAAAAA
>PVJX010020476.1:0-33289 GCA_004027295.1 Dolichotis patagonum | reverse complement strand
TCAGTATATAGGTCTTTTACATTTTTAGTTAGGTTTATTCCTAAATATTTCATTCATTTAGATGTTATTGTGAAGGGTGATATTTCCATAATTTCTCTCTCGGTGAGTTTCTTGTTTGTGTATAGGAATGCTATTGATTTTTGAGCATTGACTTTGTATCCAATACACTGCTGAATTTGTTTATTACCTCTAGTAGTCTTTTAATGGAGGTTTTGGGGTCTTCTATGTAGAGTATTATGTCAACTGCAAATAGTGATAATTTAACTTCTTCCTTTCCTATCATTATTCCTTTTATTTCTTTCTCTTGTCTGATTGCCCTGGCTAGTGTTTCCAGAAATATATTGAAAAGGAGTGGTGATAGTGGGCATCCTTGTCTTGTTCCTGATTTTAAAGTGAAAGCTTTCAGTTTTTGTCTATTTAGTATAATATTGGCTGTTGGTTTGTCATAGATGGCCTTTATAAGGTTGAGGTAGACACCATGTATTCTGAGTTTCTGAAGGGTTTTTATCATCAACATGTGTTGGACCTTATCGAAAGCTTTTTCTGCACCTATTGAGATGACCATGTGGTTTTTGTTTTTGGCTGTGTTGATGTGGTGTATTACATTTATTGATTTGCATATGTTAAACCATCCTTGCATTCCTGGAATGAACCCCACTGGCTCATGATGTATAATCTTCTTGATGATTTGCTGCATTCTATTTGCCAGTATTTTATTGAGAATCTTTATGTCTATGTTCACTAGTGAGATTGGCCTATAGTTTTCCATTTTAGTTGGGTCTTTCTCTGGTTTTGGTATCAGAGTAATACTTGCCTCCAGGAATGAATTGGGGAGGATTGCTTTCTTTTCAATTTCATTGAAGAGTTTAAGGAGTATTGGCATCAAGTCTTCTCTAAATTTCTTGTATAATTCAGCTGTGAATCCATCAGGACCTGGGCTTTTCTTCGTTGGTAAGTTTTTATTATGTTTTCAATTTCAGTAGCTGATATGTGGGTTATTCAAAATTGCTATATCTTCTTGGTTGAGCTTTGGTAGTTCATATGTTTCCAGAAATCTGTCCATTTCCTCTGTGTTTTCCTCTCTATGTGAGTAGAGATTTTCAAAGTAGGTATTCATGATCTTTGCATTTCCATGGGATTTGTAGTAATTTCCCCTTTTTCGGTCCTTAATGCATGAATTTGGGTTTTTTTCTTTCTTTTTCTTTATAAGGTTAGGTAGAGGTTTGTCAATTTTGCTTATTCTCTCAAAAAACCAGCTTTTTGATTCATTAATTCTTTTTTTTTTAGTTTCAATTGAATTGATTTCTGCTCTAATCTTTACAATTTCCTTTCTTCTGTGAGCTTTAGGTTTAACTTGCTCTTCTTTTTCTAGAAGCTTGAGATGAAGCATTAGATTATTTATTTGCACTTTTTCTGTTTTCTTGATATGACAATTTATTGCTATATATTTCCCTCTTAAGACCGCTCTCATTGCATCCCACAGATTACAATTGGTTGTTTCTGCATTTTCATTGAATTGTAGGTATTGCTTTATTTTTTCTTTAATTTCCTCTGTAGCCCACTGGTTGTTCAAAAGGTTGTTGTTTAACATCCATGTATTTAAACCAGTTTTGTAATTTCTTTTGCCATTAATTTCCAATTTCAGTGCACTATGGTCAGATAGTATGCATGGGATAATTTCAATACTTTTGCATTTACTTAAGAATGTTTTATAGGATACTATGTGCTCTATTTTGGAGAATATCCCATGGGCAGCTGAGAAGGATGTGTATTCTGATTTGGTTGGGTGGAACACTTTGTAAACATCTACTAAGTCCAATTTCTCGCAGGTATGATTCAGTTCTATTATTTCTTTGCTGATTTTTTGTCTAGCTGATCTATCTTTTTGTGACAGTGGGCTGTTAAGGTCACCTGTAATAATTGTGTTCTTGTGTATTTGGTTTTTCATGTCCTTTAGTATCTGTCTTATATAGTTGGATGCTCCTATGTTTGGTGCATATACATTTATAACTGTTAGTTCTTCATCTTGAATTTTTCCACTTACGAGTATGTAGTGACCTTCTTTGTCTCTTTTAATCATTTTAGGTTTGAAATTCACATTGTCTGCAAATAGAATTGTTACCCCTGCTTTTTTCTGGGTTCCTGTTGCATGGAATATTATTTTCCATCCTTTGACTTTTAATCTATGAGTTTCTTTTTGGGTCAGATGTGTTTCTTGTATACAGCATATTGTGGGATCCTGTTTCTTGATCCATTCTGTCAACCTGTTTCTTTTGATATGTGGATTGAGCCCATTTACATTTATAGATATCACTGATATGTACTGGCTTGACTTTGCCATGTTGTGTTACTGTTGTTAGGTTCCTGCTTTTCTCCCTTGTTTACTTTCTTTTCCAGCCTGGTGATTTCTTTCTGGTGTTGTTCTGGAGACTGTGGTCATTTTTTTTCTCTACCTAGGATGTCCTTCAGCACTGTTTCTAAGGTTGGTTTGGTGGATATGAATTTCTTTAGTTGTTCTTTGTCATGAAAGTATCTTGTTTCTCCATTAAATTTGATAGACAGTTTTGCTGGGTACATCATCAGTCTGGGTTGAAAGTTGTTTTCTTTTAGGGCTTGAAATACTTCACTCCAAGCTCATCTTAACCTGAAGATTTGTGCTGAATAGGCTTTCCTTGATTGGTGAGTTTTGTCTTTTCTCTAACAGCTTTTAGTTTTCTGTTTTTATGCTGTATGTCTGAGATCTCAATTATTATATGTCTGGGTGTAGGTTTATGCTGGTTATGACTGTTTGGCATTTTATATGCCTCACTTATTTGTATATCTGATCCCCCCCCATGTTTGGGAAATTTTCTGCCATTATTTCTGTGAACAGCTTAGCTATATCCTTTGCATTGTCTCCTACCTCCTCACTGATGCCTATTAATGTTCACTTCTCCTGGCATCATCTTGTAGCTGCTGGATTGTCATTTCATGCTGCTTTGTTGTTTTTATAAGTTCTACCCCAAGATCGCTATCTGCTATCCTTTCCTCAAGGTCTGAAATTCTGTCCTCAGCATCTTTAAATGGCTTTGCAGGCTTTCAGTATAGTTTTTTGTTTCTTGCATGTTTCTTTCAATTTGTTTCATAGATTCTGCTTGTTTTCTGCATTGTTCGTTCAAAGTTTCAATCAATTTCCCATGCTCCTTTAGTTTCTTATCTATTTCTTCTCTAGCTATTTTGAGCAACTCATTTACTAAGGTTGGTACTTTTGTCTTTACATAAGACATAATTTCTAATGTGAGTTCATCTCTAGCCTCATGGATTTGTGTCTTTACTTCATGTGCTATATTTTCAGAGATTTCTGGTGTTTGACTTTTAGGTTCCTCTATTTCATTATCACCTGCACTTGCCTTTGGTGGACTAGATGTTCGGGATTGCATTTTGCCTTTTCATTTAGTCATTTTCACCTTTTGGGTAAATTTCTGGTCTTTCTATTCCAACAGTCACAAGTTTCTGTAGTGTGTGTTTCAGGGTTCTACTGTGTGGTAAATGTTTGTCAAATTGCTGGGTACCACAATGAAGAGGAGATCCAGTCTCTTGAATTCCTCCTACAGGGCCTGTTGGGTGAGTCCTATATTCTTTCTGGGCTAACTAGCCCAGAAGTATTGATGTAGGGCAACTTTTAGTTTCTGCTGTTGTTATGTCTCCAGGTTGTTGCAGGTCACCAGATCTCCCTGGCTATAGTGTTTTTGTCAGCTTTGATCCTACTGTGTCACTGGGGGTCTCATAAGTTCTTTTAATTTCCTCTAAGTTGGGGCGGGATGATGTTGGCACACTCCTCAACATGTCTGATGTTCTCTGTGTGGGGCAGGGGGTTACCCACTGTCTTGCCAGGTTAGCTAAGGTCTTACACTTGGAGGGAGTTTCACTTCTGCTCCTATTTACCCACTGCAGACCTCTATTTTAGGGGGCAAACTCACCACACTGACTGGAGCCTGATGAGGTCTTTTGTTTGGGTGAGGGGTTTCTGAGCCTCTCATCGAGCCAGCATGGTAGTCCACTGTAGTCCAATATTCTTGGTGTGAGGGCTGGTCCAGCAGATATGGTCTCAGGCAGCTCTGGCCTGTGGCTGGCTTTCTTGATGTTCCTGGAGGAGAGGTGGGCCCAGCAGTGGCAGTTCCAGGCACCTCAGGCCCTCAGCCACCAGTCTCCATGATGGTCCTTGCAGGCAAAGGCCCAGCAGTCCCAGGCAGCTCAGGCCTTCAGTCGTTAGTCCCTGCAATGTTCCCTGTGGGCGAAGGGTGAGCCTAGCAGTGCCCAGCAGCCCTGGCTCTCAGCTGCCAGTTACCATAATGTTCCCTGCAGGCGAAGGGTGAGCCTAGCAGACCCCAGCAGCCCCGGAGAGCCGCCATCCCCACTTTGTTCCCTGCGGGCAAAGGGCGGGCCTAGCAGTCGTACACCCATGTTCATAGCAGCACAATCTGTAATAACTAAATCTTGGAAGCAACCAAGATGCCCATCAACTGCAGAGTGGATGAAAAAGATGTAGTATTTTTACACAATGGAATATTACTCAGCTATGAAAAAGAATGAACTTGAGGCCTTCATAGGGAAATGGAGACAACTTGAGACTATCCTCATTAGTGAAATAAATAAGAATCACATTTATAAATATCACATTGTGTCTCTAGTGTAAAAAGTAATAAGAACTGTATGAGTAATAAAACCCAAAATGCATAATTGCTACTGTAAGAAGGAGAGGAAAAGAAAGTGCTCTAAAGGATATAACTGCATGTATATTTAAGTGTGTAAGATAGATGACCATATTACCGTTTTTGTTAGATTGTTGAGCAGAACTGTTGACAGTCTTACTGTTTGAATGTCTACTTTGTATGCTTTAATTTTTTAACTTGAACAACTATTTCCAAGATGACAGTATGTAACTTATCAAGTAGTGATTTCTTATTGGGTTTTTTTTTGTTCTTTTCTTTTTTTCCTTTGAAATTCTGAATTTCTGTAACAGAAAACCCTGTTTTCTGTTCTGTTTGGTTGTTTATTTTCTTTTTAAATAAAATTTAAAAAATTAAATTAATGCTGGAGTGAAAACACAGGAATTCAATGTATGGATTTTTCCACTGCTAGCAACAGATTAAACTCTTGAAATGACAGAAAAAAAGAATAATGTCTTTAATTTTATGCTTTTATATTATTTTCATTATAATACAGTTTCCTAGAATGATTGTTTGAATAAATCCTAGAAGAAAAAGATTTTCCTAAGTAAAAATGGTTGGCTCTGGTGGTAGAGAGACACCAAGAAAATTCAGAAGTGGAAAAGTACGGTGTGTATTTGGCAAATGATGTAGAGTGAGTGAGGCATACAACTAAAACTGGGAAATAGGAAATAGGTAAATTGTATTGGGCTAAAGAATAAATATTTTGGGGGAATACATGCAAGATCATTCATAAAGGTGTTTTGGGTACTTATTATTAGACCAATGCTGGGTGTGGGGTGGTGGATAAAATGGATACAATCTTTGGCCCCTTATAACTATTATAACTCATAAGGCAGACAACAACCCCAAAAGCCAACAAATAAATGCTTATTTTCTCTCTATAAAAGAAAAGAATAGAATGTCAGGAAAGAACAAGGTGAAAAGAATCCTTTAGAAAGGGTAGGCTCACTCCTTAGGGGAGAACAGTGAGGCAGAGAGCTGAAGATGCTAGATGCTGTCCAGATGAAGGCAAATCATCGCGTTTCCCGAATGATGAGTGGGATGAGCCCCACATGAAAAGGGTGCAGTAGTTGCACAGCCCCTGGGGTGGGAAGATCTGGAGCCTGAAGTACATAAAAAGCAGAGAGGCCAGGAGATTGTGAGTGAAGGAAGGCAGTGAAAGAGTTCTGAGGAGTGAGCCAGGCCCCATTACTGGAACCACACTATCACTCTAGTGCAGTGAGAAGGTTTTTACAACTTTTAATTAGGGTATGTATGCATATGAGTGTGTGCTAAGATCCACTGGCAATTCTCTACAGGGTCTTGAGTGCTGTGTACTTTAAAAAGAAGACAGAACTGGAAGGAAGTTACAGCAGGGCAGACCTGTTGCAATAGAATACAATAGGAACAGGTGAATATTTTCTATAGAGTAAGTAGTAAATTCTTTAGGTTTTGGGGATGCAGGTGTAGCTTAATAGTTAGAGCCCTCACATAGTATGCTTGAAGCCCTGGGTTGGATTATCAGCTCTGTTAAAAAAAAAACTTTGAAAGCAAATCTTTCTCAACTATGTATCTTTTCTGCTGGGGTCTTAAAGCAGTAACAGAATATATGGAAATGAATATGACTGTGGTCCAGCAAACCTTTATTTACCAAAATCAAGTGGTGGGCAAGATTTGTCTGTCAGGCCACATGTGGCTATTCCCTAATCTAGGACACTAAAGATGTGCCTGTGGGCATGAGAAGAAAGGGTAGGTAGGAAAACCAAGGACGAGAACTTCTAGGGTTGTAACTGTGCTGCAGCTGAGACATAAGGCATCATCAGGCACAGTATATGCCCTAGAGACAGGGAGAATCGTGTTTTATTGAGAGCTATTTAAGAGTGAGGGAGAGAAAGTGATTTTTTTTGGATTGAATAATGCATTTGCTTTAGTTTCTACACAGCTTATACAAGAGTTTCAATTGTATATGGCCAGTGTGGAAATATCTGGAAGCTGGCAGTGATATTCAAAGATCATCTGGGCTTCAACTGATCCATATAAGGGTTACCCTGTCTGTGTCTGAGTGGGGTGGTGGTAAGGTGATCTGATGTGTTCCATAAGACTGTTAAATGAATGTTCCTTTTCTTCTTTAATGAAGTTGCAGGTTCAGCAAAGAAACTTCTTCCTGAAGGAGTTTGAACTTTAATCCCTCTGCAGGAGTGCATTTTTGTTTGACTGAATGTGGTAAAGCACTGCAAATGTCACGTCAAGGTAAGCAATGATTCTGGTTCTATGAGGTGAATAACCATCACCAGGTTCCACATATGATTTAGATGTCAAGAAGTCTTCATGAATAGCTCTTTCATTTTGGGGTTACTTTTAGTTTTGTATGTCTGAATCTTGGTTTGGTTTTGCAAGTGTGTATCTTAAAATATACTACTGCTGGGCACGGTGGTGCACGCCTGTAATCCCAGCACTTGGGAGGCTGAGGCAGGAGGATTGTAGCAAGTTCAAGACTAGCCCAGGCTACTAAGTGAGCTCAAGGCCAGCTTGAACTGCATAGCAAAACCCTGTCTCAAAACGAGTATATATATATTTGTTGCATTTCTTTATTATTCAAATTCTAGAAAATATACTTAGTGAAAGATGTAAAATACGCATGAAAAATATTCTCAAGATAAAAGAAGCTATGAATTGGAGCTCAGCTGTGGTTTGGATGGCAGCATCATTCTTGTGCAAGAGCTTTGGGCTTTGGGTTTTATGCGAAATTAGGACTAGGCTCTGTATGCCTCACTGCGGCCTTGGGGTGTGACTGGAGCTGCCTGGGAAAAGGACACGGTTTAGCTAACAGCAAGCCTGCCATATGTGTCGGAGGAGTAGTCTGCCACAGTGTGCCTTGGCCTGGGATCCTTTTGAAAATCTCTCTTCCTTTCATCAGAAGTCTATTGTTTGTGTCCCCTGTACCCTATATTCTAACTGAGGTCCCTGCCCACAGTGACTTCCCCCACTGGTCATGCATGAGTCAAGCTCGGTTTTCCCTCTTCCTCCCCATCTTTTTGGCAGACACTATTGTTGTGCTTCTAACCTTAGCTGTGTGGTCTACGTGAAGATTATGACCCTTCACAGGTCCCTCGTTTCCCTGCCTCAGGGATGAATCCAGAGACAGCCCTTGAGCTATTCCCTGGCAGCTCTTAAATAGCTCTTGCTCTTTTTGCTTAGAGAAAGCAAAGATGTGAGTTTGCTGCTGAGGCACCACATCCAAATAGGATTAGGCACACCTTGGGGGAGCAGTACAAAGGAGAGGTGGAAAACCCCAGGGCATATGTAGCTGTTCCCTCTGAGCCCGTCATTACTGCCCTTCCACTCCTGCCCAAGGCACATAAGCTGCTTCCTTGATTTCATGAGCTGCCCCTGAATTTCATTTTAAAAACCTTCTTTTTGCCTAACTTATTGGAGCGGGGGTTCTTCCATTTGCTATGGGATGGGGACCGGGCATCTCCTGACTCTACACCGTAGACACAGTAGCCCACCCTGCTCGCTCCGTGCAGGTGAGGAGCGGCGGCGCCATCTTTGCGCAGTTCCTCAGAATCGGCCTCAACACCCACAGGATTGTAGATGCGTCTAACCCTGATGGTGATCATCAGAGCGCTTGAAATGTGTCTTATTATAAGACATCACTTCTTTGTAGCCCTACTAATAGATATCTAAGGAAGAATCAATGGGGGAGAAATGAATTCTTTCCCCAGAAGAGTCTATAGGCCTCTTTGTGCTGGGAAGAAGTCCCCATTGGACAGTTTTCCTTCGAATGACCATGGCCAGTGGTTCATCGTTATTGACTAACACAGTGAAAGGACTAATAAACCCTTCCTGAATACAGTGTATGCTTTCTTTCATCGTTTTCAGACTGAGTGCTCCTCTTTTGAGATGGTGGTGAGATGTGGTACAGTTAAGGCTCATTGAAGAATCTGTCTCTAAGTCTGTCTTCATTGGCCTCGGCTAACATTAGTCTCTGCTTCTCTAATTAAACATGAATTGCATAGTTCCCTTAGCATTTGTGCATCACTTCTCCCAGATGTTACAGGTACATTCATTTTTATCTGGTTTGTATGACATTAGGTCAGAAGGTTAACCAATATAATTTCTAAGCTTGTAGTAATTCTGTAATTCTCTCTGTAATTTTTTCACTGATATGAACTGTTCACAAATCTGTTAAAAATAAAGACATTATCTCATGACCTAGAATCATTGTCCTCTTGCAACTCTGTCTAGGAATCCATTAAATTTTCCATTAAATCAGATGAATTTTCCTTTTGAATCTCCCAAAATTCAGAGGTACTACTTTTGTTTAGATTCCTTCAGAAATAGACTTCCAGATAAGGGTTCATTTACCTATGCATAGTTCATTTCAGGAAGTGAGCCTAGGAAATACCAGTAAGAGAACCAAGCACACAGTGAAGGAGCCAATAAAGTGAAATGAATCGAACTAGTTACAACCAGGCAACTGCAGTTCATCTCTCTCAGAACAGCACACAGCATGCTTCAGTATTCCCTCAACTGAGAGGCAGAGAAGATGGTATGCGTCTACCAGATCCCTGTCCCCTTCTCTCACTGGTTGAGGGCTTCTGGAGGCTTTGACTCTCCAGCATGTTTCACTTTCCCCGAGGGCAGCCAAGTGCCCTTCCGTGGGCAGAGCAAAGCTCCTAGGCAGAATTATGGACTTTTAGAATAGGGTCACTGGAATGAAGAGGTCGTTGGGGGAGGGAAAGTGTTTATCCAGGGTCTTGGGTGCTGAGATACTCATATTTTTATAAACTTGGTGGCCTGAATTGGTTCTAATTTGTCCTCTCTCTCTCTTGTTCTATGGACAGGAGAGTCAGAAATTTCCTACAAGTAAGCAAAATCTGCAACTGTAAAATCTGCAACAGGGGTGACCTCACTATTTAGTTTCCTATTTTAACCTGGTTTGTCTCCTTAATAATATTCTGGCCATTCAAGGTACCAAGAACATCAAATAGAACTTTTTGTGGTCTGAAAAGCACAATAAAAATTAAATGGAAATCACTTTCTCTGCCGGTTCTAATAGGAGCACCCAGTCTGTATAAAAGAAAAAGAAAAGTGAAGCTGTCTTACTATTTCAGATTTTAAATGCCCTGAATGGATCTGGTTTGACTGTTTTTTTCAAAAAGAAAGTTGCTGAACAAAACGGTATATGCTTGTGTGTGTATATGCATCCATAAATGGTATATGTGCATATGTGTACATTTGCACATGTATGGTTTCTCTGTTTTATAAGAACTTTTACACAGCAACAGTAAAAAAATGACCACAATATATAATTATACACACCCATAATCCCAGCATTCAGGGAGAGGCTGAAGCAGGAGGGTTGCCACAAGTTTCAGGCCAGCTTGAACTGTATAGTGAGTTCAAGACTAGCCTGAACTACACAGAGAGATTGTGTCTCAAATATTTTTAAAAGAAACTTAATATTTAATGATATTGAATAATTTAGTGTTTTAAAAAAATTTAAAAATAAGGTATATAATTACATACCCATTTTCTCAGGATAAAAAATGAAATCTGTAGTAGGCATGTTTCTAGGTTCAGCAAGAATCAACTATATGAAGTTGACAGGCATGAATAGGATATATGTACACCAAATAAAAAGAATTAAAGGTAAAAGACATGAGCAGTAGAACCTGGTCTTCATAATAGTGTTTAGTGTTTTGGTGTTTACCCTTGAGATGAAAGTGTTCTTTCATGGAAAAAGCTTTTGAGTTCATTTAAAATGGATCATTTTAGAAAGTTCTTTGGTGACAGTATCGTCTCTCACTAAGTCTCAAGACTTGAAATAGAAGTTTTTAATTTTACATTTAAAACTTAATTTGACCTATATGCATAGCTTTACAATCTTTCATGCAGGGTATCAATAATAGAGGAGCAACCAGGCAGTATGTTGTTTCTCACTAAATATTCAGTGTGTGATAGGAAGATTTGTCTTGTAAATATCACTTCTTATAGCCTTTTAAATTCAGAGGTATACCATCTACAGTACAGCTTTGAATGAAGAAAAAATGAAGGGAGAATGGATTTTTTAAATGAAGAGATCAAAAAGGATAATTAATATTTCATAATCTTAATTAACTTTTCTGCCACTCATTGGCTTTTATTGTTATTTGGCATGTGAGGTGCCTTTCTAGTTGAATCAGATAATCTGGTCACAAACTTGAATGTTAAAGGTAATATGAACATCTTGTTTGGCTTCAGAAATTAGTTATTAAATTCTTCAATTAGCTCTGTGCTTATCCTGGGGAAATTGTGTGACACAAGTGAATAAAACTGTAAGCATTTAGAATAAGAAACAAGTTATTAAGTGTGTTGGATTGCGTATGCTGGTGAAAGGTGTGTGAGTTGTAGGCTTTTGAGACAGGCATTCCATACCACTATCACTAATGTATCAAGGCTGCTTTGATTCTTACTAAAAAGTTTAAATTTCAGTCTTGACTTAATTCATTAAGGTAAATATAGCCTAAGAGATGCTTTTATCAAGGTGGACAACTGGCTTGTTTGTCTGTTTTTAGGATTTGGGCCTCTAAGGTGGGTTTGATGTTGTCTATCTCTTCTGTCGCTGTGTAAGGATAGGAACAGACTGGGCATGGTGGCACACAGCTCTAATCCTGACACTCTGGGAGCCTGAGGAAGGAGGACTGCAAGTTTGATCCCAGCAGGGATAACTTGTTGACTTAGTTCTGCTTATGTTATGATACCTAATATCTCAACAAGATATTAGAGAGGAGAGACTGGGCTTTCCACTCTTTGTGTCCTTGTGTTTTTTTATCTCTAAACTTAATGTTTAATTTACCATTAATTATTGTGAATTATGTATTATTATTATGAATTATTAATGTAATCATTATTTTGACTCATTATTCATGCTTGATAAGTATTCACAGTTAAAAGTATACATGATTATTTAATTTGTATGTATTTGTGTAGAGTGGAAATCTTTTTTTTTTTGTATTTTTTGAGGCAGGGTTTCACCATATGGTTCAGATTGGCCTTCAATTCAGTTTGTAGCCCAGGCTGGCCTTGAATTTGTGGTGATCTTCCTGCCTTAGCCTCTGAAGTGCTGGAATTACAGGCGTGCACCACAGCACCCAGCTAAGAGTGAAAATCTTGACTCACAGCTCAAAGCATTTGTACAGGGAACTTTCTTATAAGGAGGTCTATTCTCAAAATGTACTTTCTTCAACTCACTGAATATTTACTGATCTCTTATCGTACGGAGGGTTATAGGTTATACTGTTTCTGGGAGAAAACACTTGACAGCCACAACTCAATGCATAGAGGTTTGTTTGACTCAGTTTCACAGAGTTCAGTTTGTGGTTGACTGGCTCCAAGGCAGAAATGGCATGGTGGAGGGCATGTTAGAAGAAAGCCACTTAGCCAGTGGTGGACAAGGAGGGCAGACCCAGAGAGGAGAGCGAGAGGGACAAGGAGGAGGGGGAGAGAGAGGAGGAGGAGGAGGAGACGGAGGAAGAGGAGGAGCTGAAGAAGAAGGAAGAGGAGGGAGGGGGAAGGGAGCAGGAAGACAAAGAGGAGGAGGAAGAAGAGGAGGAAAAGGAGGGGGAGGAAAAAGAGGAGGAGGAAAAGGAGGAAGTGACAAGAATAGATCTTTCCAGGCCACACTTCCATTGACCTAGCTGCAATTAAGCCTCATCTCCAAATAACACATTCAGCTACAAACTCATCAGTGGACTAATCTATTGATGGATTCAACATCCCAAAGACACAATCACCTTTCCAAAGCCCTACCTCTAAACATATGAGACTCTGGGGGGAAATTTTAGATCTAAACCATAACAGCTATATAAAAGCAAAAGGTAATGTCTGAGCATTCAGCGAGCTTCTAGTCTATGTAGAAATGATGAACAGATTTCAATTTAAATATCTACTTCTCTCATTTGCTATTGGCTACTTGGAGTGATGACAAAGGTCTGGCCTAGCTTCACTAGGAAAGAGTGCTGTGATCAGCCAGTAGTGTGTCTATCATATACCTAAGAAAAGAGCCTGGAAGAATGAGCACCACGTATTAACAATCTCTAGTGTGAAAAATCCATTCAATACCTGGATGGGAGAAGCCCCTTAGTTTTAGTAAAATCCAACCAAACAAAAATGTAATACAATTTGTTTGGTACAGAGTTAGCACCAAAGAAACATAAATTACATGAAAGAACACACTGTGCATTAGTGTGTGTGGGCTGATGTGACGAAACGTCGTAGCTTAGAGGCCTTAAACAACGTCGATTTATCTTCTTAAGTTGGACACTAGAAGTTCAAGATCAAGATTTTAGAGGACTTAGTTTATGGTGAGGGCTTTTTTCTTATTTGTGTCTCAGTCACTGAGGCAAAATACTTGACACTAAGGAGAGATTTTTTGTGGCTCACAGTTCCCAAGGTTTCCGTCAAGGCTTGTTAGGCTCACGTGGGGCAAATGGAATGGTGGACAGGCTGGACAGAGGAAAGCTGCCCATGTCACAGTGACCAGGAAGCAGAGAAAAGGAGAGGAGGAGCCAGAAGGGAGCTACACCCTTCTAGGTCACGCTGCCTCTTGCAAATAGGCCTCACCTCCCACCGGCACTCAGCCACTGAACTCACCAGCAGAGGAATCCACTGACGAGTACAGTGCCCTCACAATCCAATCACCTTCCAAGCCTCATCTCTAAGCACCTCAGTTTTGGGGTGATATGCTCACCCAAATCGTAACACTTGTCTATGCCACTTTCTGCTATGTGCTTGTCTGACATCTGTTACTTGTATGTGTAGGGAGAGGGCCAGAGAGTTCTCTCGTGTTTCATAACAACTCGGATTTTATTCCATTAGGGCTCCACCCTTGTGACTTTACTTAATTTTAATCTCTTAGAGCCCCATTCCAGATACAGACACGTTGGGATTATGACTTCAATATAAGAAGTTAGCTGGGTTTGGTGGAACAGGCCTGTAATCCCAGCACTCAGGAGGCTGAGGCAGGAGGATTGCTATGAGTTCAAGGCCAGCCTGGGCTACAAAGTGAGTTGAAGGCCAACCTGAACTGCATAGCGAGACCCTGTCTCAAAAAGACCAAAAAAAAAAAAAAAAAAAAGAAAAAGTTTAAGGACACAAATATTTCTTCATAATAAAACATGATATACAGGCTAGTTTTATGTCTCCTGTTTGGAGAAAGAGATGTTATAGAATTTATAATTTTTTTAAAGTGAGACATCAGAATCAATTCCTTAATTAATGTTTTTCATAACAGTTGTATTTACAAATTTTAAGGCATTATGGGTTGTTCCTTGTAACTCAAGTAATATACTTGTACATTGTACAATTTAAAAATTACATCAAGGAAGCTAATAGTTTAAAGTGATGGATTGGAAATAGGCTCACAAATGCATATTTAACAAAAAAGTATGTACTTTTCTGAATCATAGTGACACCTGAAAACTATAGTTAGACATTAAAAATATTATGCTCCAAATGATGTTAATTACAAACATTTTTTTGCCTGGGAATTTTTGTCTTACAAATGCTGATGGAAAAATATGCCATCCTTCCTGTAACTTTGAACATGCCTCACTTAAAAAATTGATATATGCTTAATAGACTGAAAATATTATATTTGCTTTTATAGTTATATCTATTACAGTTGGCTTAAAAAGATATGCTTTTTCAGGTGACATTACATTCATTGAAATTTAAACTTGGAACCGGGGGGGGGGTTGTTTTTTGTATTAGGTTTTCTATTCTCCTCCAAGAAGATTCATTTATTAAAATGATACTTAAGAATCGATTATTACCTATAGAAAAATAGAAGATATATTAGTTCTTGGATTTTGATACCATCTCTTTCTTGCCTTTCTCTTTAACAGGGTATTATACATTAGAGTAAATAAATCACATAAATAACATTTACTCATTGTTATTAAAGTAAAACTCACATAACTCTTAGCTTCAAATGGTTCATAATGTCTTCTAATTTCCCTTTTATTCTGACATGACTGCAGTGTAGAACACTCATACTGATGAAAAAATGGATTCTCTTGCTTTTAATAACAAATAGAACATTCATAAGATGTTTAATTAATTCCTTGTTGAAGTCTAGAAAGTTATAGGGAATATGTTTGTTTCAAAATTACTTTCTCTTTAATTATTAACATAGCTTAAGGATGACACAGTAGTGTGCCTCAAGGTGACACAGTGAGGTATGACTGGATAATGACTGAAATGTAAGCATAAAAGAGACCCAAGAATTCTGTAAATAGGAAAGTACATAATTTTAAGGACCAGCATGGGAATAATCTTTTAATGCCATTAAGACATAATATGGTATTATAATCATAGTATGGAACATTTGCTGATGTTTTAATTATAGCATTTTTCAAATTGTATACATATATTAACTGAGTTCAGGATCACTAAAAATATTAACTGAATCAATACATTATCTCAGAGATAACTATCATTAACATTTTAGTGTATAGCCTTCCTGTATTCAATTATATGACCTATTTTAGAGTGCTATATTTTAGTAATATTTTATAACTATTTTCTTACAGCATTACACATTAATTGAATATAATTCTATCAATGTACTATAATTTAACAAATGTTTGACTGCTGAAACTTACATCGTTTGCAATTTTCTATTTCAATATTACCTTAAACATCATTTGATATCAATCTGATTGTATACAAATTACTTTTCTTTGATAGACTCTTAAAAGTAAAATATTTGGGTCAAAGGCTATTATTATGTTTTTACAACTCTCTTATTTTTTTTAAATTTTATTTAAAGAGAAAAAACAAAACAAAACAAAATAAAGGGTAGCAACAATACAGATTTCCAAGGAAAAAAGGAAAAGAACAACAAAAAATCCTAACAAATTATTACTTGACAAATTACATACTGACTTCTTGGAAATAGTTGTTCAAATTACAAAGTTAAAAAATGTAAAGTAGACATTCAAACAGTGAGACTGTTAACAGTTCTGCTCCAAGATCTGACAAAAAAGCAATATGGCCATCCATCTTACCCACTCAAATATACACACAATTATGTCAAAAGGGTAAAATTAAACACAACAAAACAGAACAAAGTGGATCACAAGAAAGCAACGTAAGAGACATAAATTTCAAAACTAGACAATCAGATATATTCACTCTCTATCATATTGACTCTTGTTTTCTTCCAAATAGTTGTCCATATTGTCATATACAAGGAATTCACATGAAACAACCTAGTATGGAATTGATCTGAGCAGGACGAGGAGGGCATTTCAGGTCTTCAAGACCAGACATTAGGGAAGCCAAGAATGGCTGCCATAGTGTCTCTGATTCTCCTCAAAACAGCTGTCCATACCTTCATGTGTGTTGAACTTAAACAAAGCAAAGCAAGCTAAGATCACTTTGAACAAAAAGTGATAGTTTTGCTGGATTTCACATCATGACATTATGGAAATAGCACTGGGTATTGTAGTGTCTCTTTTTCTTCAAAGTAGTTGTTCATTTCAACATGTGTTATATAGTTGGTTCTTGTAAACTGTTTATAAGCTCTACACATGCATGAGTCTCTAAATGTATATCTATCCTTTCTGCATTAGAGGTAAAAACAAAACAAAGCAAGATAAAACAAAACAATTCCTAGAAAAGCATGAAGCAAACAGTCATATAAAACCACAATACAAGGTGATCTACAATGGTTACCATGATGTCTCAGCAATATATAACAACATTAATAAAAACAAAGCATTGGAGACATTATATGACTTCAAAAGCAAGTCATAATCAAACCAGAGTGGGTATGTTAGTGAATCTTATCATCTTCAGTGTACTTGCCTATACTCTTAGACTTGATGCTATCAAACAACAGATTTAAATAAAATCAGTCAATACAAAGTAGCAAGATAGCAAACCAGATTCAAATAAGATCAGTCATAATAAGACAGTGTAAGTTATAAAGAGCTTCAGATTAAGTTGTATGGGAAATTAGGGATGATTACCATAATATGTCCTCTTATTTTTGGGATAGCTGACCATGTCCTCCAGTATAGTGTAAGTAGACAAACTGGAACAGCACATAATCCACCCAAGCAAAGTGGTGAGAATAATGTAAATTTTAAATCTTGTTACCCAATTAACAATATTCTCTGCCTCCTTTCACTCCCATGGGGTGCACTGTTGTTTTGGGTCCCACTGCCTCCCTATATAGAGCAGCTCAATGGACCCTATCTCCTGATCTACTCTGCCTGTGTTTCTCTCTGTTTGTATTTCAAGGCCATGTATACTAGAGATTATAGCCAATCTTCTCTGCCTTATTTCTGCTATTCTGTTTTTCTGCCATTGGTTGTCTATATTTCTGTTCCATTCCACTATATGCCCTGTTCACTGAGGCCTCTCTGCCACTGTTCCTGAAATGCTCGTATTCTTGTTCTCTCTCCCTAGAATGTCCTTCAGTATTTTTTGTAGGGTTGGACTGGTGGTCACAAATTCTCCAAGTTCCTCTTCATCATGGAAGCATCTTGTTTCTCCATTAATTTCTAGAGGGAGTTTTGCAGGCTACATCAATCTGGGCTGGAGATTGTTCTCCTTCAGGGCTTGAATTACTTCACTCCAAGCTCTTCTTTACCTGATGGTCTGTTTTGAGAAGTCTTCTGTGATTTTGATGGTTTTTCCTTTATAGGTGATCTGTTTCTTTTCTCTGATGGCTTTTAATATTCTGTTCTTATATCGAATTTCTGGGATCTTGATTATTATGTGTCTGGGTGTAGCTCTGTTTTGGTTGTAGGTGGCTGGAGTTCTGTATGCTTCATACGTCTGCATGTCATTTCTTTTTTCTATGCTTGGGAAATTTTCCTTAATAATTTCTGTGAATAGCCTTTGTAATTCCTCTGATTTGATTCCTGCTTCTTCATTCACATGCTTTAGTCTCAAGTTATAGATCCTCTTTTCATCTTCCAGTCTTTGTATCTTTACTGCCTGCTCCCTTGTTATTTTTAAGAGATCTTCCCTTTCATGATCCCACATTGCAAGCCTGTGTTCAATTTTTGATAGTCTATCTTTGGTTTCTTTCAAGCAGTTTTGCCAGCTTTCTATGGAGTCTTTAGTTTCCTGATAGTCTCTTTGAATCTGCTTCATGAATTCTAGCTTTTTTCTGTATTCTTCATTGAATTTTTCTGTCCTTTTGTGTTCCTCCATTCTTCTGTCTGTGTCTTCTTGAGAGGTGCCCAGCCTTTCTTTTATTAATCTACTTATCTCGTTTAATTTGTATATTTCAGTTTTTATCCCACGTATGAGGTCCTGAAGATATTTTATGTCTGCTAATGCTGTGTTTGATGTTGCATTTTTGCTGCCCTCAATCTCTTTTTTATTTACCTCTCCTGGATCAATGTTCACAGGGTTGGGGGCTGGGGACTTTTTCTTATTTTTCCCTTTTGTCATGTTTTTGGTTCCTTCCCTACAAGTGTACAGTGTAATTCCCAGGCCCTTTTCTTGTTGGTTAAGGCTCCTCTAGAGGGCGCAGGCTAGGAGCTTTTGTCCTCTGCAATAGGCTATCAGAGATTAAAGTTCACGCACAGGCAGTGTGCACTGGCTCCTCCCCTCCGTGCCAGTCAACCTTTGCAGGCCTTCACTGCGTCACTGTGTGCCAATCTCAGGGAATTAATTTGTAGCAACTCACTGGGTCCCAGCCAGGGGCGCGGCTTAGTCCAAGCAGATTCCACCAATCCACTCAGTGAAGGGAGCAACCAACTGAAGCTACTTCCTTATGGAGTTAGGGCTCTCCTGCCCAAATCCAACGTGTCATCCAGTCGGTTTCCCCTTTCCCATGGAAGGGTCTTATTCCCATCACTCACCGTGTGTTGATGCCAGTCCCCAAGAACTTCTGGGCTCCCCGACCTCCGACTTCAGCGCTGCTGCAGTGTGAATTCACAGTGCCTCTGGGTGGGTCGCATGCAGGACCAGTCCAGGCAAGTGGCATGCAGGGCTGTTCAGCTACGTGCTCCGGCAGCTCAAGCCAGTCACTTTGGCACGGATCGCTTTGTCAGGTATCCGGCAGGGATTCAGGCAGCTTGAGGAGGGTGCTGTGCTCGCTGATCTTAACTTCTCTTATGGTAGTCCCAGGACCTCATATTTGAGTGGTTTTTTGCACTTTAGTTTCTTCATGGGTTGTGAGAGTCCAGCTGTCTCTGTTTGGGTCTCTCCAGGGTGTTTTATTCTGGAATTGTTTCTCTCAGAGAGGGTCCCTCTCCTGCTACCTACCGGTCTGCCATCTTTTCTGTCTCACCTTTTTACAACTCTCAATACTACTTTTCAGAAACATGTACCATTTTACATTTCTATCAATGATTTGAAAATCATCTTTCTCTATACTTTTGCTAATACTGTTGTAATTTTTATGCTTACCAATTGGACAGACAAAATTATGAGACATTATTATCAATTACTCATAGCTCTGAGCTTAGAGGACTTTGAGTTTAGAGGAGAAATAGTACAATTGACCTGCCATAGTTGTGGATTCTGTATCTGTGGTTTCAACTAACAGTGGGTCAAAAGTTTAGGGAAAAATTGCATCTGTACTGGATGCCTAGACTTTATTTTCTTGTCATCAGTCCAATCAGTGCAACATAGCAACTACTTATGATACATACCATTTATATTATATCAAGTATTTTAAGTAATATAGAAGTGATTTAAGTTATATGGGGGGATTGTGCAGGTTATGTGCAAATACTATGCCATTTTATATAAGGGACTGGAGGATATTGGTATTCATGGGGGTCCTGGAGCCAAACCCCCACAGATCCTGAGGCTTCATGATCAGTTTCCAAAGGACGACCTGTCAACCTGTCTTTGGTGAAGAAAAGTCTAATTTTAGATCACTGCCATTTCAATAATCCACTTAACAAATGTTTTTTGAGTTCCTACACAGAAAAGGAAATGATTTTGGAATGTAAAATTTTATATTTGGCAAGATTCTAATTTCCTTCAGTTGATGACACATTAACATTATGGTCTATAGAAGCATATGTTCATGTTTTATTACTTTTTTCTTTCTTTATAATCCTTATTCCTTTATCTTTCTTTTCCCATAAGTGGCAAATATATATATATTCTTTCTATATAGATAGAATATTATATATTTCCTTAAAGAATATATAGTATGCATTTTTTAGTATTTTTATTTTACATATATTGTATTGCTCATAAATCTTATTTTATGTTTGCCACTACTAACACCACATTTAAAAATAAACTCTATTCTTGTTATTATGAACACATTTGCTTCTAACTGTAGCAAAAAAGAAAATTTCATGGTATAGTACTAAGGTCCAAATAATAAGAAAAATATTTTAACTCAAGTCATCATTCTAGGGTGATGAAATGAACATTTATATGTTGCTATTTCTAAAAAAAAGGTGATCATGAAGCTATATAGTTACATATGTCTATAATGGTTCTATAAGCTTTTGAAAGAGCAGCAAGAATTTATAGGGAAACTTACACTAGTAGCACTGAAATTATACTAAAAAGCTACTGTGAGAAAAACAGCATAGTGCTGGAGAAACAAAACAGACCTGAGGAGCAGTGGAACAGACTCGAAGATGCAGACTCAACTCCAGACACACTTAACCACCTCACCTTTGATAAAGGTTCAGAACACATTCACTGGAAGAAAGCCTCACAATTTGTACTTTTCAAACCATGTTCCTTTCACAACTTTGACAAAAGAAGCTTGATAATTAGTATCACCACCATTTTAAAGATGGGGAAACAAAACTGCAGTGGAGATACTGGAATGTTTCCGTGGAGGGGTGGTGACCAGAAGTAAGATCTCTTCCTTTCCTCATTAAACTGTAGTGCAGGCCTCCAGAAACTTTCCACCCTCACCTATAGGCCCAATAGAAGTTTTAGATCACTGGAATGTTCTTGGTAAATAACTCATTTCTTTGGAAAACTGGAATGATATACCTAAGAGCATACTTTTTTGGGAAATATGCCTACCACAGATTTCAAATTTTACCCTAAGAAAATGAGTATGTAATTATATCCCTTATTTTTAATTTTTTAAAAATCATTAAATTATTCAATATTGTTAAATATTAAATTATTTTAAAAAATATTTGAGACAGGGTCTCACTGTGTAGTCCAGGCTAGTTTTGAACTCACTGTGTAGTTCAAACTGGCCTTGAACACTCCTGCTTCAGCCTCTCCCTGAATGCTGGGATTATGGGTTGCTATGCAAGGGCTCTTATAAAAAAGAGAAACCAAAGTGCCTTCCTGGCAAGTGCAAGGTCATGAGTTTGATCCTGAGTACAAAAAAAAAAAAAAAAAAAGACAAAAAAAAGACTATACATGTGCAAATGCACATATAGGCACATATACTATGTGTGGGTTATACATGCACAAACATTCAATTTTGTTCAGCAACTTCAGTTAAAAAAAATCAGTCAAACCAGATGTATTCAGGGTGGTGTGGTACTACACAGATCAGTGCCACAGAGCCTGAGTGTGAGGTCCTGTTTGCATTACCTGACGTACAGCTCCTAAAGTAAGAAGTACTGTTGATGCTCATGCACAGTGGGTGGTGAAAGAGCAGCGGCCACATTATGATGCAGTTGAGAATGCTTTGTGCCCTAGGGAGAAGGTGAAAGTTGATGAACCAGAGAAGTGATGCTTTGCTTTTGTTTTGTTTTGTTTTCAACTGGCAACCAAATTGGCTTCATGATTTCTTGCACTTTTATGTAACCTTCCCTCTGGGGCATTTAATGCAGATTAAAGCAACACAGTCGCAGTTCCAACTCTGGCAACATCTCCTTGGAACAATGACAGTATATTTATGAGCATTAATAATACCTGAACAATTTTCTAGACTTTTATTTTTATATTTACATGTCATCTTAGGAGGTTCAGCTAATATTCTAGGTAAAGAATATTTAAAAGATAATAGTGGAAGGAGATGTCAGAATCATCTTTATTCAACCTGCTATTCCTCACCAAAAATCTAGATCTAACACAAGGCTGATCTCTCTGAGGAACAAAAAGTTGTTAAGTGAGCATTCCTTAGGCCCAGTGAGCTTCCACTCTCCAGGAGGAGACAAGACACGCAGGAATGAGAGTGAGTTAGCCTTACTTTCCTGGTCACACTGTTTTCGGATATAAGGATGCTTAAGTCTCTCGTGGGATTTCTTCTGAGCTAAAGAATTTCCTAAATTCTGAGGATTTTCTTCTAGTTTACAAAGCCATTATTTACCTTGGGTTTGCGTTAGCACTTCTCAAGCTTTGATGTCCTTTCAGATCACTTTGAGATCTTGTCAAAAGGCAGATTCTCATTCAATAGTTCTGGATGGGGAGGAAGAATCTGACTTTCTAAGAGTTTTTTCCCATGACGCTGATGCTGCCGGTCCACAGAACACAGGGTGATTGGTAAAGGCCCAGAGCAAAGTTTTCCTCTGAGGTGCTCGATTCTCCTCTTGCTTTTCCCCCCACCTCTTGGTGACTAGGGCCTAATTCCTAGTGCTTTACAACAATATGAATCCCTCTGCTTTACAACAGTACACATTTCAGTCAGGATCTCTTGAGTCCATTGGTCAGGGATGAATCCCTAGAAACGTGAATCTGAAGGCTGGTTCCCATTCAAGCTGTCAAGTGTTTGTGACCCCTGTGCTTGCTGTCATTTCTAGCTCTATTCTTCATCCATTTTTGAAAAAAGTGTTTCTGTTTAGTTTCTCCTCACTTAAAGTGCTTAGAGTTCATTTTGTCAGCATTAAATGGTCTAGCTTCTGAGAACATCATAGTTATTTTTCTAAAGTCTCCAAATGCATGTTATATTCAGGTCCCAAGAAACTTAGAATTTAAATTTTCCAGAATATTCTTTAGCTGTCCTAAATATTCCCCCAAAGACTGTGGTGGCTTTCTTTGCTCAGGAGTGGTAACTCAGAGTGTTTAGTGTGTGTGTTAGCCATGACGTTCATGGCCTCTGGTGGTAGACAAATGGCACAAATACGAACAGGATTCACAGAGTCCTTTCAGGCATCCCAAAGATCCAGAAATGGGTGTCTGAAAGAAGCCTTTGCCGGGAGTTCTGGAGTGGCCATGGCTGATGGTTGCTGAGGCTTCGGCTGCACGGGGCCAGGTGACCTCGAGGACCACCCACATCCTCTGCCCACGGGCTCCTGGCACCTGGCCAGCAGTGCAGCAGGTTGTGCCCGGGCATCCAGACCATGGGCTGACCCGTGTGAAGGCCATGTTCTCCGACCTGGACAACACACTCACCCACATGGCCGGGGCGAGCTGCAGGGGCATGACGGAGGTAATAAAGCTGGTGCAATCAAAATACCATTATAAAGAAGCTGAGATCATCTGTGATAGAGTTCCAGTTAGACTCGACAAAGAATGCTTTCATCCTTACCATATGTGCATTACAGACCTAAAGAATTCCCACGGGGAAGAAGCAGTCCAGGAAGCAAAAGGTGGTCAGGACAACAGGAGACTGGCTGAGGAATGCTATTTCTTGTGGAAATCTACACGTCTACAGCACAGGACCCACGCAGAAGATGTTAAAGCCATGCTCACAGAACTCGGCAAGAAGGTCCGCCTACTCTCGTTAACAAACGGTGACAGACACAGCGGGAAAAGATTGCGGCTTGTGCCTGTCAGTCCTGCGTTAACGCTACTGTTGTAGGTGGGGAGCAGAAAGAGGAGAAACCAGCACCTTCCATATTTTATCACCGTTGTCATCTCCTGGGAGTTCAGCCTGGGGACTGTGCGATGCTTGGTGACACCTTGGAAACTGGCATACAAGGAGGTCTCAGTGCAGGGCTCAGAGCTACTGTCTGGATAAACAAGAGTGGAATCACGCTGCTAACATCTCCCATTCCACATTATATAGTTTCTTCCATGCTACAGTTACCTGCTCTCTTACAGAATATCGATTGTACAGTCAGTTTGTCTGTTTAAGACACATCAAAAGGCACAATTTCAAATTTTAGAGTCTATTTCCAGGGTTGAAACTGAGACGATTTAAGCCATTTCATATATTATGGTCCAGGTTCTAGAAATAATTTGATCTAGGATTTAATGGCCAGTTTGTGAGGGTCTTTGCAACCCCATTGCTCTTTTTTTTTTACATTTTTAAAAATTTTATTTAAAGAGAAAAAACAAACAAACAAAAACAGAATAGAGGGTAGCCACAGTACAGAATTCCAAGGAAAAAAAGGAAAAGAACCAAAAAAAAAAAAAAAACCACTAAGAAATCATTACTTGACAAATTATATACTGACATCTTGGAAATAGTTGTTCAAATTACAAAATTAAAACATGCAAAGTAGACATTCAAACAGTGAGACTGTTAACAGTTCTGATCCACGATCTGACAAAAACAGCAATATGGTCATCCATCTTACACACTCAAACATACATGCAATTATATCAAAAGGGTAAAATTAAACACAACAAAAAAGAACAAAGCGGGTCACAAGAGAGCAATGTAAGAGACATAAATTTCAAAGCTAGGCAATTGGAGATATTCACTGTCTATCATATTGACTCTTGTTTTGTTCCAAATAGCTGTCCATATTGTCACATACAGAGAATTCACATGAAACAACATAGTATGGAATTGATCTGAGCAGGACGTGGAGGGCATTTCTGGTCTCCAAGACCAGACAATAGGAAAGCCAAGAATGGCTGTCATAGTATCTCTCATTCTCTTCAAAACAGCTGTCCATAGCTCCATGTGTGTTGAACTTAAAACAAAACAAGCCAAAATCACTTTGAACAAAGAATGATAGTTTTGCTGCATTTCACATCATGACATTACAGAGTCAGCACTGGGTACTGTAGTCTCTTTTTCTTCAAAATAGTTGTTCATTTCAACATGCATTATATAGTTGGTTCTTGTAAACTGTTTATAAGCTCTACACATGCATGAGTTTCTACAGTATATCTATCCTTTCTGTATTAGAGGGAAAAACACAAAAGCAAGACAAAACAAAACAATTCCTAGAAAAGCATGAAGCAAACAGTCATATAAAACCACAATACAAGGTGATCTACAATGGTTATCATGATGTCTCAGCAGTATATAACAATATTAATAAAAATAAAATGTTGGAGATATTATAAGACTTCAAAAGCAGGCAATAATCAAACCAGAGTGGGTATCTTAGTGAATCTTGTCATCTTCAGTGTAGTTGCCTATACACTTAGACTTGATGCTATCAATCATAACAGATTTAAATAAAATCAGTCAATACAAAACAGCAATCTAACAAACCAGATTCAAATAATATCAGTCATAATAGGACAGTATAAGTTATACAGAGCTTTAGGATTATGTTAATAGGAAATTAAGGATGATTATTATAATGTATCCTGCTATTTTTGGGATAGCTGTCTGTGCCCTCAAATTTAGTGCAAGTAGACAAACTGGAGCAGAATATAATCCATCTAAACAGAGTGGTGAGAATAATGTAGATTTTAAATCCTGCTACACTATACAATATCCTCTGCCTTCCTTTTTAAGAAAATTCCTCCCCTTTCACTCCCCTAGGGTGCACTGCTTATTTTGGGTCCCACTGCCTCCCTATATAGAGCATCTCAATGGACCCTATCTCCTGATCTACTCTGCCTGTGTTTCTCTCTGTTAATATTTTGAGGCCCTCTAAACTAGAGATTATAGCCAATCTTCTCTGCCTCATTTGTGCTATTCTATTTTTCTGCCATTGGTTGTCTATTTTTCTCTTCCACTCCACGGTCTGCCCCATTCACTGAGGCCTCTCTGCCACTGTTCCTGAAATGCTCATATTCTTGTTCTCTCTCTCTAAAATGTCCTTTAGTATTTTTTGTAGGGTTGGATTGGTGGTCGCAAATTCTCCCAGTTCCTCTTTGTCATAGAAGCATCTTGCTTCTCCATTAATTTCTAGAGAGAGTTTTGCAGGATACATCAATCTGGGCTGGAGATAAGTTCTCCTCCAGGGCTTGAATTACTTCACTCCAAGCTCTTCTTGACCTGATGGTCTGTGTTGAGAGATCTATCATGATTTTGATGGGTTTTCCTTTATAGGTGATCTGTTTCTTTCCTCTGATGGCTTTTAATAGTCTGTTCTTATATTGAATTTCTGGGATCTTGATCATTATGTGTCTGGGTGTAGCTCTGTTTTGGTTGTAGGTGGCTGGAGTTCTGTATGCTTCATACGTCTGTATATCATTTCCTTTTTCTATGTTTGGGAAGTTTTCCTTAATAATTTCTGTGAATAGCCTTTGCAGGTCTTCTGTTTTTACTCCTGCTTCTTCATTCACATGCTTTATTCTTAAGTTATAGATCCTCTTGTCATCCTCTAGCCTTTGTATGGTTACTGCCTGTTCCCTTGTTATTTTTAAGAGATCTTCCCTTTCATGATCACACATTGCAAGCATACAATTTTTGTATTCAATTTTTGTATTCAATTTTTGTATTCAATTTTGTGTTCAATTTTTGATAATCTATCTTTGGTGTCTTTCAGGTAGTTTTGCCAACTTTCTATGGAGTCTTTAGTTTGCTGGTAATCTCTTTGACTCTGTTTCATGAATTCTAGGTTTTTTTTTATATTCTTCATTGAACATTTCTCTCATTTTGTGTTCCTCCATTCTTCTGTCTGTGTCTTCTTGAGAGGTGCCCAGCCTTTCTTTTATTAATCTACTTATCTCTTGTTTAACTTGAATATTTCAGTTTTGATCTCATTTATGAGGTCCTGAAAATATCTCTTTATGTCTGCTGATGCTGTGTTTGATGTTTCATGTTTGCTGCCCTCAGTCTCTTTTATATTTACTTCTCCTGGATCAATGTTCTCAGGGTTGGGGGATGGGGACTTTTTCTTATTTCTTCCTCTTGTCATGTTTTTAGTTCCTTCCATACAAGTGTATAGTGTAATTCCTAGCCCCTTTTCTTGTTGGTTAGGGTTCTTCTGGAGCATGGAGGCTAGGGGCTTCTGCCCTCTGCTGTCTGGTATCAGAGAGTGAAGTGCAAGCAAGGATAGTATACACTGGCTCCTCCCCTACAGGTGAGTCGAGCTTTGAGGGCTTTCACTGCGTCAGTGTGTGCCACTCTCAGGGAAGCAATTGATTTTTGATGACCCCCTGGGTCCCAGCCCAGTCCAAGCAGATTCCACCAATCCGCTCTGCGAGGGGAGCAACCAACTGAAGCCGCTTCCTTACAGAGCTTTCCTGCCCAACTCCAATATGTCATCTAGTTGGTTGCCCCTTTCCCGCGGGAGGGTCCCATCCCCATCACTCACCGTGTGTTAATGCCGGTCCCGGACAACTACTGGGCCCCCCAACCTCTGACCTCAGTGCAGCTACAGCGTGAATTCACGGTGCCTCTGGTTGGGTCGCGTGCAGGGCTGGTTCTGGGCGAGCCGTGTGCAGAGCTGTTCAGCTCCGCTCTCTGGCCACTCAAGCCAGTTGCTTTGGCGCAGGTTCGGCCCCTCAGGTTGATCTCGGGCACGAATTCAGGCAGCTCGGCCAGAGTGCAGTGCTTGCCGATCTTCGCTTCTCTAATGGTAGCCCCAGGACCTCGTATTCGATCAGTTTCTTTCCCTTCAGTTTCTTCCTGGGTTGAGAGAGTCCATCTCCCTGTGTTTGGGTCTCTCCAGGGTGTTCTATTCTGGCATTTGAGCTGTCTCTCTCAGAGAGGCTCCATATCCTGCTACCTCTAGGTCCGCCATCTTTGAAACTCCCCCATTGCTCTTTACAACCAACTGTTGACATATTTATATCTGAAAATCCAGAGAATACTTCTAGTACTGTAGTTCAAAAAATTTGAGGAAATGCATCATTTTTTAGTCTGTCACTTAAGATTTTTAAAAAATTGTATTTTTAATCTTTTAGTATTTTTGGCTTCATGGTATAAAGCAGAACAGCTTACACCTGGATATGCAAGTACAGGTTGTATGGCTTAAAAACAGATACTTTTTAAAATAGATATCCTAAAACATTTATAGTAGAGATTTATCAGAGCAATTGGATCTGGTTAATATGAAATAAATACTAAATGATGGCAAAAAAGAAGCTTTTGCCACGACTCTTACCGTAAGAACAACAAACAAAAATTCTTTGAGAAAAGCAGGCACTTACCAGTGTCAAACATGCACTTACCCCTACAGCCTGCATCAGAACCAGCCTTCAGATACACGTTTCAGGGGTTCAGTCCTGAGCAGTGGGCTCAGAGATCCTGGGTGAAATCGGTATTGTTGTAAAGCACAGTATGGTTAACAGCTTACTGTGCCAATCAGCAAATGTTCAACATCTGCAGTTCCATCATTCCATAAAAGAGTTACTGAAGACCTACAACAGGTCAGACACAATACCAACAGCTCTTTCCCTCATGCCTTTCACAGCTTGAAGTGGAAACAAACAAACAACAAACACATGACTGAAAATGATGTGTATCATATAGGAAATAAGTAAGGTGGTGAATTCAAGAAGGGGCCAATACTTTACAGGCTGGTCAGTGTTGGTACCTTTGGGACGCTGCCTTTAAGCTAAGACTGTATGGTACAGGAATGATCCAGCAACCGAGTAGTGTTTAGGCGGTGCTGTCACATGCAAAATATTCCAAATGGCAAAGAATGTGATTTCAAAACTTCAGCAGATGCTACCAGAGAAACAAGAGAGACAAACTATGTCTGCCTTCCTGGCAAATGATTTTGCAATTAGGACTCCTTTTTCAGGTGGCAAAGTCATGGTGTAAGGAGGATTCCTTTCTGTTCCCTTCAGAACTGGTTCTCATTGCTGACTGCCTAGTGCACATTGCTGCGGTATAGGTCTCACTGAATCAGCCCATAGGCCCTTACGCTGCTCCTTGGATGCTGCTGTGAAAAGCTGGCCCAGCAGCTACCTGCAGTCTTCACACCATTCCTGCCTCATGGTAGTCATCAGGAAGCCAATCTGTGTTCCTGACTGCCCTGGGCCAGCCCAAGCTTCAGACCTTTTTGTACAGTCGAATAACATCTGTCTCATAGAGGATTCAGTAAGATTGTGCACTTCATCCACACCAGTTCTTGCCCACAATAATCTGACTGACACTTTGAGAGACCCCATTCTGAAGGCTGTCAGTAGGCCTCCAGTGTTGGTCTCTCATTTATAACTTTTGATTATAATGAGAGACTTCAAGCAAACATCCTGGATGATACAGATGGTGCCACAGGGCCTGGACTGTTTGAAAAACAGTTAAGAGGAGACTTTCTAATCTAATTTGCATCCCTGCAGGGCAGCTGACTTCTGCATTAGGAGAAAAGCAATCTTATTGAGCAAATGTGTGAGGTGAGTCTTGTCATCACGTCTATTTTAGGCATCTTAACAAAGGAACTAGAATCTTCCAGATCCCATGGGGGTAGGTTTGCATGGGGACAGGCAGGAGTTTGCCAGTTCTGCTGAAAGATCTGTTATGCAGTCCCTGCTTTTAGCACTTGCTCTGTCCCTGGGGTAATGGCTTTTCAAAAGCACACCAAGTGATCAGGACAAGCAACTGTTACCACGGGTTCTGCGTCATTTATGACCTGTGGCTTTCCCATATGGAGACCTCTTCAGGAAGCCACCTTCCTCTTGTACTTTTCCTGCATACACATCAGAGTACAGACACCCCAGGGACTGAGCTTCACGTACATTTGAACAACCCGTACTGAGCTTCCTTAACAAATATTTTACTTGCCAGATGTGGCAGAGGGTTCACTGATGAATAACGCAGATATATACCCTTGAAAAAGAAAAATAAATTAATAGATATCCACTACCTATAAAACAGCAAAGACTGCAATAACTACAACAATATAGTCATGTTTTATTATAAATGGTGCTGTGTTGGTTTCATATTGTGGTCACAATTTTAGTGACTTAAACTAATAGAAATTTGTTTTCTCAGAGGATTACAGAATTCCAAAATAAGCCTTATAAGCCAACAACCAAGGTGTCAGAGGGCTGTGCTCCCTTTGTAGGCTCAAGAAGAATCTATTCCTTGACTCTTTCAGTTCCTAGCAGCTACTGGCATTCCTTGACTTGGAGCTTTGAGGGTACAAACTCTGCCTCTGAGGTCATATTGCCTCCTCCTCTGCATGTGAAATTACCTCTTTACTGTTTTTTTCAAAGACTACCCCTGTGATGGCACTTCTGGGCTACCTAGAGAAACTAGGCTGTTATGTCTTATGTCTAGATGTCCCTTCTAAGCCTCATAGGGTCATACATGGGGCTTTTCAGAGGTGGCTGGATCTAGAGTTTGTGATTACTAAATTGGTCCACCGATTGGTTTAGCATAGTGCTTGGTGGGATTAAGGGTGCCCACCCTGGGTGTGCATACTACCTTCCCTAAGGGCGAGTGACCTGGATGTCACAGCATGCAGTTCATTGCTTGCTGCAGGCTGCCTGCCATGAGCTGTTTCTCCTCTGTGATGCTTCTTGGCCAGGCCACTCTGCCGTGGGGCCAGCCAGCTATGAACTGAAACCTCTACAAACTGTGACCCAAATAAGCCTTTCTTCCTCCAACTCTAGGCTTCTGGTATTTTTCATCTCAATAATGAGAAGTTAACTAAAACATAGGCTAATCCCCCATTTTAAGATCATTGAAACAATCACATCTATATAGTCCTTTTTTTGCTACAAAAAGTAACATTCACAGGTTCCAGGAATTAGGTCATGGTGAATACCTTTTGGATGGGGACATTATTTAGCCCACTATAGGTGTGAACCCCATCTTGACACCCTCAGAATACAGTTTTCAGATGTGATCTCTAATATGGTAGCCAATGGACTAGTGGGTCCCATGTACATGATAAGCACTTGTAGTGTGTCTAAATTGAGATGTGCTATAAATGAGATTTTGAAAACTTGCTAAAAATTAAAAGTGAAGTATCTTGATAATTTTTGTGTTGATTACATGTTGAAATGATAACATTTTGAATATGTTAGGTTAAATAAAGCATTAGTGATTAAAATTAGTATTACTTCTAAAATGCAGCCACTAGAAAAATTAAAATTACATTTGGGGCTTGCTTTTATGGCTTCTATTATATTTTTCTACTGAACAGATTATAGGAGGCCATTTACAACAGTCCTTCAGAAACTCTGGCACATTAAAATCATGTGGGGAGTTTTAAAAAATCTCAATACACAGATTGTACCCCAGACGTAACTGGAAATCTCTCAGGAGGGGCCTAGGCATTAGCATGTTTAAACTCTGCAGATGATTGTACTATACAGCTAAAGTTGAGGAGGCACAGAGTAGAGAGCTCAAAGCAAGTTAACGATGGAAACAGTGTTATGACACAGGGACACTTACTCTAGGTATGTCTCTTCTCTCTATCGGGCAACAGAAGACATAGGCTCCAAATATCTCCTGCTTTAAGTTTTCTTCCACGGGATGGATGCTTTGCCCTAATCACAGAGTGTGGTTGAGTCCACGAGTGGGGAAGCAGAATGGCTGTTCTCATGAACCAAGCGACACCAAGCATCCTGAGGGCCAGCCATTCAGCGATCCTGGAGGTTTATCAACCCTTTCCTGGCTGTTGCTGCCATAGTACCCAACAGGCACCGTGATTAAAGGATAGTAAGCTCCTAAGTGTTGGGTTTGTGGAGCTGGATAAATCCAACTACTTCTAAGAGGCTCACAGCTGAAGTGTCTTTTACAGGTGCCCACGAGTAACACCTACTACCATGAGGGGTTTATTATGTCATCAGGCTCATTCCATTAGGAAAGCAGGTTATGTGGCCAAGGACACAGCACTGGAGAGGGGGTGGCAAGTCTGCCTCTCAAGTGGGAGGCACTACATGTCGTGGGTGGAGACGTACTACGAAGATTGGTACTGTCATGGTGAGGTTATGCTGAATCATGAGCAATACTTCATGTACCCTACAGGTGAAGTTGCCGATAGCTCACTTGGGCAGTCACAGGGAAAGTAGATTTGAAAATGGTGATGTTGGAGTCAGGAGGTCAGGTCAAGCCTCATGAGAACCTGGATGGGGGATAAGAAGTTGAGATGAAGTTGAATTGATCCAGAAGATCATATATGGTGTTTTCACATACAGTACTTTAATTTATTTAACTTACAGTCAAGGTTTGCATAGGAAACTATCGGTTGTTTATTAATTCTATTTTTTTCATATTTAAAAAATTGTGATTTTTATTTTTAATATAAATATATCTAACTTTAAAAAATATTCTAGCTTCCTGGGGATCTCTGGCCATTAGGAAATGAAGGAAATTTATTGGCCATATTACCAGGAAAACTTCCTAAAGGGTAATGTGCTCTTTTGCTATTTGTTCCTACCTTCTTCCTGCCTCAAATGCAGGTGGGTGGCTGGATCCCCAGAAGTCATTCTGTGGCTATGAGGCACCCATATGAAGGATGGCTAGGTGGAGAGAGGGAGCCTATGTCTTTAATGACACTATGCCAGCCCTTGACTACCTATATTTAGAATGGCGGTAATTTGAAAGAAAACATATGTTTTCTTTTAGTGATGCTTCTGATACCACATAGGAGGACCTTAGTAACACAAAGCAATATTATTCATTCAATAATCATTCCAAGCAAATGATCAAAATTAGAACCACTAAAACTTTATCAAGGTGATCTAACCCAATAGTGTGGAACTGCTAGTGCGTATAAATTTGTGCAGAAACTTTTCTTTGGATTTTCTCTTCCCTGTCCTCTAAACACAAGTCCAATTTCTCCTCTTAGCCATCTGTTTGCCTTCTAATCTCTCTTTAGGTATTAGGTGGTCTGGAGGGCATCAGCAGAGAAGGACATTGGCTATTTCATTTTAGCACAGAATTCCTTGTTAGCCTGTGATGAAGAATAAAGAGAAGAGGTGTTTCTCATCTGGAGACCAGAGAAAGCCCAGAATAACCTCAGAGGTAAAAGGTTACATTTCTGTAGGTACCTGCATAAAGTGCTTCATGGATTTCATCAGATTAGCTGTCTAAGGGCCCATATGAGTAGATGATCTGAGGACAAGAACGAACAGTAGACAGGATGCTTATTTTTCTTACTTGCATTTTCCCTTCCTGTGCCGAAAGTGGTGTTAGGGACTGTGATGAGGAGACCCTTCTGTGGGCCTCAGAGAAAAGGAGGTATCGAAGGAAAAGAGCCTCTGTTATAAACAGGTCAGGAAGACTACAGGCAAGACCATTGTAATGAGGGAGGCTGAGTCTGAGCAACTCCTCTGAACCCAAAAGATAGTTTCTTTTAAGCACAGAAGAGCTGGTAGGGAAGTACTGGAGGATGCTGGGAAGAGAGCCTGGTCAAGGGAAAAAGGTCATCAATGAGTACTAAGGGGAACTTGTTGAAGTTAGGTCCCTGACATCTCCAAGACTGGGAGACAGGGTGTAATCTTTCTTTTTTTTTTCCATTTTATTTTAAAGAGAATAAGACAAAAGAGGTCAGTACAGAGCAGATCGGAACCGGACAACATAGGCAACACAATACTTAACATTAAGACAACCGGACATTAACAATAGCTATCACAATATTTCTTTCTCTGCTATAGTTGAGCATAGTTTCAAATACAATAATATCAAACATAACAAAAAAGTATAAAACCATTCAAAGAGT
>PVJX010020475.1:0-33314 GCA_004027295.1 Dolichotis patagonum | reverse complement strand
AGCGGGCATGTTTGGCCCCTTTATCAAAGATGAGGTGGTTCAGTGAGTTTGCAGTTGTGGTTGTATCTTCCAATCTATTCCACTGATCCTCGGGTCTGTTTCTATTCCAGTACCATACTGACTTTATCACTGTAGCTTTGTAGTATAATTTTAAGTTGGGGATTGTGATGCCTCCTGCCTTGCCTTTGTTGCTTAGAATGGACCTAATTTTTTTGAACTTTTGAGAAATAATCAATTCTTATCTTCATAATCTTTACAACCAATTTAATACTGGCTAAGATTGGAACAAATATTCAAGCTGCACATTCATAGTGAAATTAGAAATTGACAAAAGCCATGATTTCTTTAAAAGGAAGGGTAAATATTTAGAGCTTCCTAAGGAATGTTATATACTATAACAAGTATATAGAGAGAATTCTTTCATTGGGTGGTATGTGGGAGCCCAAGAGGAACAATAGATGATTAAAGCCAATGACCCAACCTTTAAAAGAACCTATTCTTCTGTTGTTGCAAACATACTGGTTGTAATGTCTTCCAAAGTCTTGCAGTTTTAGAACTGAAGACAATCTTGTGTCTGTCATCCTTAGTTTTTAGCTCTGATGAATCATTAGAACCATCTAAAAACTATGAAAATTTTGAATATTTCTACCACAAGGAATTCATACATGTTCGAGTATATAGGTTTATATATATGAAAATATCACAGTATCCTATAAATATGACCAATTTTTATGTATTTAAAAATTTGCAAATATCCCTAAGTCATCCCAGGCTGATTAAATTAAAATCTCTGGGGGTGAGAGGTGAAACTGGAATATGCTTCAGATCCTGCAGGGGTTTCCAATGCACATCAAGTTAAGGCTTGATCGTCTTTTCATCAAATGCCTCAAAAATGCTTAGCTTTATAAAAAGAAAGCTAGTAATGTTAGGAATCCATGGTAGCCAGTAGGAGGTCCATTCCCATCTCTCTCAAGTCATTTAGTTAATGGCTCTGACTCTAGAAGTGAAAGATACATTGAGCAGCAATGTAACTGTGTCCCCAAAGACCCTTAAGTCCTACCCCACCAACCGCTTCTTATTCATGGAGCTGGTTCTGTGTATTTGACCTAGTGGAGTTAAAAATTACTCAGAGTCAAATCCCATGAGAAAAGCAGAATGAACTGCACTCACAAGAGAAAAAAATTAACCTGCTCAACAAAGAAGCAGGATACAGGTGTCAACCAAAATTAACCTAAGATTCTAGCTAAATTGTTTCCAACAGGATGTCTAGCTCTGCTGTTTTCTGCTTTAAATGCCCTGTAACCCTCCATTTTGGGGCTACTCATTTTGACTCTGAAACAAGGGTCTATGGGTGGTCGCTGAACTCAGCTAATAAAATTCCAAAATTTATCGATTTGGCTTCTTGGATTCCTATATTGTTTATGAACCCATTTCAGTATCCAGTATTCTACTCTATATCTACTTTTTTACATTCTGCTTTAACTTTTTTTACACTGTATGTGTGAGATGGTAGCAGTGCTTTTACTAAATAAATGCTAAGTATGTGAGGTAGTGCATATGTTAGCTACTTCATCATGTACCCTTAGGTCTAAACAACCTGTTATACACAGTAAATATATAAGGTTTTATTAATCGATTAAAGTAAAATTTAAAAAACTAAATATTCTAGATTGTAAACAGATACTTGAATGTCACTAGCTGACAGATGTCTTGCCAATCTCTGTTACGGTCTGAAAGAGACATCAGTATAGAGTATGCAGCACCTATAATGACAAAGGAGATTCTTTAATGACCCACAGATATTCAGTTTGAGAAGACTGAGAGGTGTATTTGAAAGTGCCTTGCATAGACAGAGATGTCTATTAGAGACAAAAGCACTGAGGAGTCCCACCACCATCCTGACTGAGTGTGGGTATCTTACATTACATTTCATGCCATTCTTTGCTAGCTTTCTTTAATTGCTACTATCTTTGGAAATTTTTGAAATAATTAAAAAAATTTTTAAAAGAGTTAATTGACTTCAGAACTAATTTTCATTCCCACAAACTATCATATAGATTCATATCACTACATGCTTAGACACATCAACTTCAATAACTGTCTTAGGACCTAGTATTATGGTCCCAACATTAGTATCTTAACTGCCTGCTGCATGCTTTTGCCTGACTAAACCTTTCTAAACTGTTTTCATTGTGAATTACTCAAAACATTTCTTTCTACTCTATTAAATATTTGAATTCAAATGAGAATTCATTCCCAATCTCCATCCACCTTGGTTAATGTTTCTAATCGTAATTTTCAGTGTGTCCTCATGAATTTTTAAATGTGCTTTGCCCATTCTCCATTTACTCCTAGGTCTCTGTGATTGTCTTTATTGAAATTCTTTCTTTTTTCTTCCACTATCCATTCCCTCTTCATCCCTCAGAATAGGCTTCATACATTTTCCAATACTCGATGATTTGACTCCTCAAGCAGCCCAAATTTCTTCTTTCAATTTCCAAACATCTATTATGTTTGTTCCTGTTTTTAGATCATTGCAATTTAATTCAGTGGAAACATCATTCAGTGCAAGGTATCCTATTATGCTATTTATTTTAACCCATTATTTTTTTACCCATACTATAAGTGCTACAGACATAGAGATAAGAGCAAGAGATATTTATGGTCTGATCTTACTTCAAGCACAAATTAAAACAGATGTTTCTAGATATAAAATCCAGCGCCTCCTTGAGCTTGGAGGCAATGCTAACTTCTGAACAAGAAGCTCATTTCTTGTTAAGAAGCAGAGAAGTGATGCTTCCAGGTTCTAATTTCTTGATGGTGGCAGAAATGGAAAGCAGCAACTCTTTGCCATGTTTTTCCAGGCTAAATAGGTAGTCACCTGAGCACAAAATTGATTACTTGACTAATTTAAAACACTGTGCTATGTTTTCTGAAAAAATGTTAAATGTACCAATAGGGTTTTGGAGGGGGCCATAGTCCTTAGAATAATTGGCATAAATGGTAAGTTTATTATTTAGCAAGACACAGCTATTCAGAGTATCTTTCCATGTACTGATACAGACACACAAGACGTAAGCGATACCTGGGGTAATGCAGCATTTGCCTCACGTCCTGCAAGCTATTGTTTTTCATCTAAGGAACTGATAGAAGTAAAAATTCTTACTGAGAAGTCCAAGATAAAGCCTATGTTCTGCATTTCCATTAAACTCCAGGGTACACAGAACACACCTTGAGTAATAAGGCCCTAAACTGCCTTCTCTCTGAACTGGAAGCATGGTTCTCTCCCATCACTCAGAAACCTAAGAATGCTACTATGGTTGTGGGGAGCCACCATAAGAGCCATCTTTGTATTGTCAGAAAACAAGGTTTGCTTAACAAAAAACGACACTGACTCTCTATTAAAAAGATGTACAGAGGAGTACAAAAAAAATGATTCATAAGTGCAAGCTTTAACTCCTAAGTCCAAGTGGTGGGTTGTAAGCCTAAACAGTGTGCCTGGCTGGTAAGTCTGAAAAGGAGTAAAACAGGTAGGTCCTTTAGTGAGGCATGTCTGTATTAGGCATCATATTATCAGAATAGTTCAATGAAAGGGATTGTTTTCTTCAAAAGAACACAAGCTCTCCAATAACCTTGAAAATAAGTACAGCTGTCTCAAAAAATATCATCACATCAGCTGTGATCAAGCAATATTGATCCTTCGCATGTCAAAAAAAAGCAGGAATGAAAATTATTAGGAAAGTCCAGAATATCTTGTGACGTAGAAGTGATATTTGAGATGACTAGTTCTTGTTCAATATCCCAAAACATGTCAGGTAGCTTATGTTTCTCCACTGGCAGCCATTATAGAAGTAATACATATTCTGAAAAAACTTATCCTTTTGGAATGCTGTGTTTATTTGCTCAAAATACTTAGCAAATGTGCCTAAATAAGTTAGGAATTCTCCTCCTTTGCCAGTTGGATTCCTGTCCTGCAACTGGGACATTAAATGAATTGGTCACTAAATAAGGAATTGTATAAAGTATGTACACTACAATATTCAGAATAGTTAATATAGTTATGTTAGTGATTTCTTTTATTTCACTGAAAAAATAACTTATAGTGTTTGATCAATTATGCCTTCCTATATCTTGTAATCAGAACAACTACTTTGAAGATGATAATATGCAATATATTAACTGCTGTTAGTTTCCTATTATCTTGTTTTGAAATTCTGCATCATGGATTTTTATTGTTTTTTTTTCTCTTTAAAATAAAAAAATTCAGAACACAGAAATGTCAAAAGGTACTTCAACTTGATGAGTTTTCTTTTATTTACATAATCCTTAAATATAGCATTGTAATATATAACAGAAGATAAAACTATAGTACTCTTTAGAATAATCAGCACAAATGATAATGCTGTACAAACAAGGTATGCTGTATAAAAAAGACATTGAGGTTCTATACATGAGGCATACAGCACTGTACAATAAAAGATGGGTCATAAATTCAAGTGGCAGGTCATAAGTCTGAACCGCATGTCTCGATCTATATCTGAGCAGTTGTTAAACAAGGAGGTCACTAAACAAGCAACATCTATACTGAAAATGAGGTCCCAAGAGCTGAGAGATAGGGTTCTTAGCTTAGGATCTAGACCACTAAGATCTCAGAGTCTGCGCCTCATGAGTAATAGAAATAACTATACTTACTGGCATACATTGGTAACTGATGACTCTGCAAAATACTTCTTTTATTATCATCATGACTTTGTATGTTTTTAAAAGACTTTATACTGTAATAAAAGGTTTAATGACTTTTTAAAAGTAAAAGATTTTGCTCTGCAGTCTGCAGAGAATATTGAAGAAAACATGATATTGCTAGGAGTCTTCAGAGTCTGCTGGGAAATGTTGGTCTATTTTTCCAGTAGCTTGGATAGAACACAATGCAGTGCTTCTCCTTCATACTGAAAAATCAATAATAAACAAATCCTTCCCCTCTTTCTCTAGGTAAGTGCTTGTTCTGAGCATTTCTCAAAGAATAGACTTTCAATTTCTTCTTCCAAATGTAATGAATATTTTAAGTCCCTTAGCCTATTATGTCCTAGCTTTACTTTGTTTCTCTGAGATAGAAATCTGCTGAGATCTTCCTATGTGTTATTTATACTTCTCTAATTGAAATTTTGATAATTTAACTTTCTTTATGAATATTTCTCCAATTTTTTCCATCCCCAAGAATAATAAAAGTGATAGTTATTATTAGTTAACCCAACAGCTTTAATATACAAATGGAATATCAGAGTCTATCAACATTGGGTTGGTTGCTGAATCAATTAATAGATATATTTTCCCTCAAATGATTACAAGATGCTCAAAGTTCCATAGTGTACTAGTTGGCTTTTCTGTTGTTGGGGTATAGCACCAGGAATCCACAAAGAGAGAGTTTAGTAAGTTCACAGTTTTAGTAGGTTTAGTACGTGGTTGTTGGTGCTGAGGCAGAAGTGGTATGAGGGAGAAAAGCCTGGCAGAAAAAAGGCTGCTTACTCCATGAAAGCGAGGAGACACACACACACACACACACAGAAAGAGAAAGAGAGAGAGGGGGGAGATAGACAGAGAGAGAGACAGAGAGACAGGGAGAAGGAAGAAGAGAGGAAGGAAGAGTAAGAGTGGGGGAGTCAAGGAAAGAACACAGCCTCAGATCACAGTAACCCAACTCCTTCAACCATGCCCCTTCTCCTACTAGCGCATTCATATCCACTGACAAGTACGCACCCCAAGATCCAGTCATTTTTCAAAAGCCCCACTTCTGAATACGTGAGAGTATTGGGGAACACTTTAGATCTAAAACATAACTTATGGTATATGTCAAAATGCCCATATAAATAGAAGCTCATATTTACAATTCATACTAAATGACCATACGAGGAGCACTAAAATTTTAAATGTATCTCTTAGGGATATGCCATACAGTAAACACATTTTGGGAAGGATGATCTATATTAGATGACCACTAAAGATTCCTATTAATGAAGCATTCAATTAAGTTATCTGGAACTATGCTCCACGTAACACCATATACCTGGACATTTGGAAATGCTGAGAATGTTCAAAATATGCATGCAGATGAAGTATTCTGAAAGGAAATAAAATAATGGAAAACATGATTTGGGCATATGTACACTGCACTGGAAGGCAGTATAAAAATATACTGGAAGGCAGTATAAAAATAAATTACTTTGAAGACTGGATGCATAATGAACTACATGTATGGTAACCAACAAAAAAGTGTCCTCTACAATACATAAGTGCAGAGCTTTCATTTAGAATTTGAATGTACTTACTGAGATGAAACAGATACATTGCTTTTCATAGGAATAATTACACAGAATTATTTATGAAAATATAAATTTAAAATGTATGCAATTTTTTGTTAAAAATATCTTGGGTTAGTGATTTGCAATTTCACACAATTCTTTCTTCATTAACACTTGTATTTCTTATACTGATATTTAATACTGAAAAAAATCACAGAGAATTGTTTTCAAAGGTTCCTAATCTAGATGAGCATTGCTAGCATAAATACCAGTGTATAACTAAATTCAAATTACAACTATTTATCTGGTCATGCCAGTAAAACTAAATACATTCTTCATCGGGAAATATTATCAAATGCTGTCCAATAAAGTACACGGGAGTAACTAAAGGAAGTATGTGTTCTTTTCTAATATTCTGTGGTTTTCTGTTACAGGTTTTTTGCCCCTCAGGGACAACTCAGTTGATCTTTCATTGGGGAATAAAGAGAGGGTGACTAACAGATACTCTTACGTAATCTAAATTACCAGGATACAGGGTCATGCTAGATTCTCAATTTTCCTAAATATCAAAATAATTCGTCATAGGTTTTAAAAAGTGCATGATACCCAAGAGTCCCTCCCTAAGATCTTCTGATTTGGCACATTTTAGATTGGGAGAGAGTAGTGTTCAAGAATCCTTCTAACCACCCCAGATGGACGAGTCAGTCAAATTTAGTTATTGCTGAGGAAAGAGGGTGGTGGTTCAGGATAGATAGAGTCAGTTTACAAAAGGGAGCTGCATCCTGTGTTCTCAGCAATATTATTCACAGCATTCCAGAGGCGGAGGATGCCCACATGTCCATTGATGGAGGAATGGATAAAAAGCATAGTGTAAACATGAGCTGGAATATTATTCAGCCTTAGAAATGAAGGAAATTCTGGTACATGGCACAATGTGGATGAAATTTGGTGACATTAGGCTAAGTGAAGCAAGCCAGTCACAGCAATGAAAAGTACTGTATGATTTCACTTGTATGAGATTTCTGAAGTCATCAAATGCTAGAAACAAAGTAGACTAGCAGCTAACAGTAGCTTAACTATGAGGAGAAGGGCAATTGCTGTTTAATGCAGATACAGTTTCGGTTTTGCAAGACGAAGCAGTCCTGGAGATTGGCTGGACAACAAGGTGAAAACACTCCTCACTCCTGCTCAGTGCAATTCAAGGTGGTTAAAGCGTGTAATATTTGAACACTATAAAAGTATAAAAATGGGTGCTACAGTAGCAAAACCAAAATTTTTATTCACGTTTTTGTTGTTAGCAGCACTGTGAAAATACGATACCCTCCTATCAAACCGAGTGTTATCACATCCATGTTACATAAAATGAAATCGTGGGTCTGTCTCCTACCAGCAGCCCCAAAGGAGTTTTTCTGTCTGTGAGGCTTATCCATCAAAGGGAAGATGCCAGCGCAGGTCAGGTTAATAAGACTCCGGATCAAACATGGCCTAATTACAGGGAAATTCTCTGATCCAGAGAATCAAAGAGATCTTTGGAGTTCAGGCAAGCGTGTGTACCCACACACCCCTCCCAAACACACACACCCAGGTTGAAGTATTAAAGTGGATGAATAATCTTGCATGTATTATTCATTTCACTCAGTATCACATTTCACCAATTGCTTTTCTAAGACTGAAGAGGAGCATTCTAAACCTAGATCTGAACTCACCCTGAAAACCAGCAGCATTTCATAGAAAAAACTCCTCACAATCGATCAGCACCTTTCAGATCCCTGTGTATTTACAGCTTGACGAATCACAGTTCCTAGGCTGAGATTACGGGCTAGGGTGTCTATTTATCCATTAGACTGTGCCTCACTATGTCGGAGGAACCAAGCCGATTTGTTAGCCTACAAAACACAATGAGAGGGAAAGGAATCCCTGGAAATTCATCAGGCATAACCCTGGGTACAGCATGATCTGGAAGCTGCTACCTTGATAATTCAAAAAGATGTATCTCAAATTAAAATATTAAATCATCTCAACTATAAATCTGGTAGAGAAGGCACGGGGGTATAGCTGTAGGCTAGGTATGCATGTGTATCTGTGTACAATTAATACATCAAGAAAATACACCCTTTCTTCACAATATCACACAGATCTGAGGTTTCTGTGTAATTTGAGTTGTTTATTTATAACCAAAATTGAGACAAATACATTTTCAGGAAATTTTCATTTCCTCAAAATCCTGATAAGCCTTAGAAAACTAATGACATCTGCACTCTGAACTTTTCAAAGAATTATTAATTCAATAGACCTTTTTCAGTCTACCAACACAGCAAAAACTTCAAAATAAGTAACGTTCAGTTCCTGCTTTTGAGGATTTTCCAATGTATCAGAAGAGGTGCTCAGAATCTGTCAAGGTTTACTCCAGACTAAAATCATCTGGGCACTTTTAAAAATTTATAGATTTCTGGTCTTCAACTTCACAGGTTTTCATTTAATTTATTTGAGTGTGGGCCTAATAGTGGATTTTTTTTAATCCCCCAGATGATGCTCTCGGAATGAATAAGCACTTCTCAGCAGTTCAATACAGGGTGCTTCCGGGTTGGTGTAGTTGTTTCTACTCAACTTTTCCTTTTTTTCCTAATATTTGATTACAGTGATAGAAAATATGCATTTTTTGTTTTGGTTTGGTTTTTGAGACAAGGGCTGGTCTTGAACTTACTATATAACGCAGGCTGATCTTGAACTCATTGCAGTCCTCCTGCCTACACAGCTAAACTCAGAAAAGATGCATTTTTAAAACAAACATTGTTACAAGAAAAAAAGAATGGGGTGAGCGGGGAGCAGATCTCTAGTAGAATTTCCAGAAAACATACAATTTTGTTGGAGATAACAGAGTAGCAGAAACCACAGTCCAAAACCAAGGAGAAAGAGATATAGAGAAAGAGACAGAGACAGAGACACAGAGACAAAGACAGAGACAGAGACAGACAGAGCCAGAGGGAGAGACAGAGAGACAGACACAGAGGGAGAAATGAGTAGTTCGGGGCAGCTTTTCTGCAGTCTCTTGAGTTGGAGTCAAGAGATGGAATATAACATAATATGAAGAGAAGGATTTTTCTTTTTTACAAAATGCATCCAGAAACATTCTGCTTCCTCAGAACAGGCCAGAGAGGGGTGACAACAAACAAACAGAGGAGCTTTTCATGGGAGAAATAAACTAAAATATTCTGCATGGAGTGCATCCCTATTTATTTTGGCATATAAAAGAGTCCACAATCTACTTGTTCTATTTATTCCTTTTATGCTTAATGGCATCCTGACCTTGGTTATGTTTTTATTTGTGTACACATATTCCAATGCATTTCCAAATTCTCTACTTTAAGCGAAAAATGTACTCTCTTGCATGCATTTATTCACCATGTCCCCTCCAGATAGTCTGCCCTCTATTGATTTCAAAGCAGTGAGGACAGTTGTAATTTGAATCTACTCACTTCAATGTCTAAAATTTCATGGGTCGGACTCTTTCTCCTGCTGTCCCAACTGGTTTTACCATGTATTTCTGTGTGTTCCTTGGCCCTATGTTTTCTTAGGTTCCTACTATGAATGTTCACATTGTCCATAAACAGAATTGCTTGAGAACTAGGAAAAAGTGGCTTCTTTTTGGGAAGATTTGTTTGTTTTTCTCTTCAGTCCTGAGGGCCTCCATCACTTTGAGACACTGAACAGTGGCCTCTGTGCATGTCCCTGCAGTCCAGATGATCCAATAATCCCTGAAGCTATCGTGTTCTTTTTTTCCTTCCACTCAGAGCCATACTCTGAAATTCTCTTGAGTGTGGGAAGCAATGTGAATTCACTTGGTCTTTACTAAGATGTGGTGATCACCCAATATTCAAGTTCAATGCTGGAATAGAACCCATGAAACTCAAGAATTATCACTTGTTTCCATTTCCTGAGCTTGTAACTTAATTTCCTAACTTATGCTTCTCCCTAGGTAAAACTGATTTGAAACGTTCAGTTCAGCAAGGCGTGGTGACACAGGACTGTCATTCCAGCACTGGGAATGCCGAGGCAGAAGGATTAAGATTAGGATAGATAGCAAGACTCTCTCTCAAACCAAGCAATACAAACAGACACTTAGTTTACAGCAGAGTATTTTAATCTCTCTTAAGATTTGGTTTGGAAATTTCTTACCAACTTAGTTCTTAGGTCACTTAAAAGGTACTTTATCCACCATTTTGTTTGTTCTGAATAGAATGGCTTTCCTAAGAGAGGGGAAAGATACTTTCACTGGAAACAGAGATCCTGACTGGAAAATCAGCATATGCCTAGTGCATGGAACTGGGTTAATATTTATTACTTGAATAAACAAGAAAGACAGGAAGTGCTGAGCACTTGCAGGCCAAGTAGAAAAGATGAGAACTTGTGCTATTGAGAAAGAGAGCTTGCTTGTTTTGTTTTTAATATAGAAAGTGACCCAATTTTCTATTACAGAGTGATAAAGATGGATCCAGGACCAGCTCGGGCTAATGCAGGAGGGCTGGGGCAGGGGAACCGCAGGAGGGAAGGTGTGCAGGAAGGGCGTGGGGCGAGAGGTCAGAGGGAATAAGATGCAGGGTGAAGAGATCTATGACTCCCTGCTACAGGAAGAGACAGATATCCTCCCTGAGGTCAGGAAATGATCAACACCAGTGAAGACAGCTCCCCAAGATCTGTGCTTGGTAAATGCTGTTACCCCTCTTAGAGCTGGGACACATCAGAAGAGGAATAGGTTTGGGATGTGATGAAGTCAGACTTAAAAGCGCTGAATTTGATTTCCTTGGATGATGTCATTATGGATTATAAGAAAGGTCTAGAATTAAGACTGATTTAGCCTAAATTGTGGAGTTTAAAAAATTCAGTCAGGGGCTGGGGATTTAGCTCAGCGGCATAAGTGCCTGCCTTGCAAGCGTGTGGCCATGAGTTCGATCCCTAGGACCGACAAAAAAAAAAAGATTCAGTCCAATTTTATGTCTAATTATATAGAATGTCCATATAGATGAACTGACAAGAAAGCAAAAACAAATTTAATAAATATTTGCACCTTCCTTCCTGCAGTCCCCCTGCCCTGGGCCTCTTACATTAGCTTGGCCTTTGTCATTCTGTAATAGAAACTTGGGTCATTTTCTATATTGAAAACAAAACAAACTCACATAAATTTTATAGTTTAATATGTAATATATTCATAGTTGAGGGAGCTGTAAAAGGTTTTCTTCTTTGGCCAGCTTCTATTTTTATATAAACTAATAAGAGAGGAAAACTGTGTTTTAGTATGTAACACTTAGAACATAGTAAAAAATAAACAGTTGAAGTCTGTCACTTTTACTGTCTTTTGACTATTCCACGTAATTTCATGTCGTATTCTGATTTTCCTGAAAATATGGATATATGTAATGCCATTCACTCTGAGGAGGCTGTGTGTTTGTGTGCTGTCATATCTGTGCATGCATGAGCATAGACTAAGAACATATTTTTAAACAAGACAATTATACAATAAATTAAAGATCTTGTTATTGTAGTACAAATAGTGACTCACTCTACAAAATTTAGATCCTCTCAGCCACACGTTTTAACACACTCTTGCTCTCTAAAGTCTTTTTATTTGGCTATGTGCACAAGCACGTCCAGAGCTTGTGTGCACAAGTGTGTGTATGTGCGGATGATAACCGGAACACAGCTCTGTGTCTTCCATAGCTATGAAGGTCAGCCTACTACTGATGGATCTCAGTGTTGTCATTTGTAAATGGAGCCAGTAGAATTAAGGGATCTCAAGGAAATATTCTACTTTCAAGGGCTATCTTTCTGTGATGTCATGACCCCATTTTGAGGCAATGCCTGGCTTTTGTCTTTTATTATCTTGTTATCTTTTTCTCCCATTCAGACCAAATAAAACAACTTTTATTACCAAGACAGGATGTTTTCTGCAAAGGTTAGGAAAAAAAAAATAATGTCAAAAATAAATGGTGGTGGTTTCGTGTTGCTGTAGACTAAAATCCCAGCTCACCGTCATGTGCCCTGACACAGGTGCCCTGGGACCTTTAGCTATCTGTCCCCCTTGCTGCTCCTCACCACACCACTGCTACCCTAGATACAGGCGTGTAAGGGTCCTTCCACTGCTCATTCATTCTCTACCCTTGTGTGGCCAACCCAGTCCGACCCTGTTTTCCCACCAGCCCAGGTGTCTGCCCCAAACTCTGTGTCACTGGGTGCCTCCTCTTCTACTTTCACAAACCCAAGGCTCCCTGCCCTCTAAGTCCCTTACATAGAGATCTGCTATATTATCCAGTGAAGATTAATCTGATTTTCTGATTAGTTGGTATTTTTACTTTTGACCTGCTATCTGTTGTATATCAACACTAACCTTATTGTTATATTCATTTTATTATTTTTTCACCGAATGACTAGATTTTTCTATCATTTAGCATTTATACTGTTATTTTAAATAAAATTTCATTTCACATAACCATCATTTTAAAAATATTTACATATATTTAACAGTCAGAATTGGGCGATAGAGGTTCTGGGAATTTACTAAACCAGGAAAATTGTACTGGTACATTCATCCCATATGTCAAGATATCTCTGGGCCATTTTTCATAAAAGGTGAAGAAAAATTAGAAAGAATTATTTTCTTACTAGAGGTAGGACAGATTATTAAAATAATAGCTATTTGTGAAAAAGGATTATCTTGAAGTTTTTATAAATAAATGGATGCAACTTGAGACAATACTCATAAGTGAAATAAATCAGATTCACATTTGTAAATATTGTATTGTCTCTCTAGTGTAATTAATAATAATAATAATAACAAACTGAAAGAGTAATAAGATCCAAAATGTACAATAGATATTATAATAATGAAAGGGAAAGAAAGTGCTGCAAAGGAAAGAACAACTTGTAGGTTCCAGGTTTCCACATATAACTGTATGTATGTTTAAGTGCAAGATAGATAACCAAACTACTAATTCTCTAGTTCATCAATAGAATAGTTTATGCTGTCATTGTCTGATTGTCTGTTCACTTTTTATGCTTAGATTTTGTAACTTATACAACCACTTCTAAGAACAATATGGAATATATTAACTAGTATTAATTTCTTACTGTCATTTTTTTTGAAATTCTGTATTGCTTTTACTCCTTTTTCTGTTTTGTTTTTTAAAAATAAAAAATGAACAAAGGTCAATTGGAAAAGAAAAAAATAATAGCTATAATTTATTACTGATTTTAGTTTGGTTACTGTACTAATGATATAAAACATATTTCAGACGATATTTATAACTGTCCAATAAATAGATGCTAACACTGTCCCCATTTTAGAAATGAACATTAAAAGAAGTTAAACAGAAAACTTAAGTATCATCCAAGGGGGCCTGCTTTCCAGGTGTTTTCATCTGAAACAGGCACATCTATGGGAAGTGAGTTAATTTAAGTGTCAGTCAACTAAAGAACAGTGGAGCTGAGCACAGACTGTAAAGGGAAGTCATGTCCGGGTGTTGTGACAGAAACATAGGAATTAAAATGTAGATCCTAACCTTGAGGAATTTTCTATAGTAGAGAGGAAATAAGGCATAGAAACATTCTGGTCTGTGAATTGTGATTTTCTTCATTGCTCAGAAACTTGAGCTGTTTCTAAATCACAGTTCTTTTTGGTACATTTCCAAGGATAAAATAAAAGGAAAAGCATACTTGATGATAAAAATAAACACGGAATAAGTAATACTCACTGGAGGAAAAATTTTCCCATACCCTTAAAAATGCTAGAAGTAGCTTTATTTATTTTTGGCTGTAGAGACTTTGTTTGATGCAATCCCATGTATCTACTTTTGGTTTTTTTGCCCGTCCTTTTGGGGTCCTAGCCAAGAAATCACTGCACATTCATATATTGTAGCACTTTCCCTCAAAGTTCTCTTTATAATTTTTAGAGTTTCAGGTTTGTTTATGGCTTTAATTCACTTTGACTTTAATTTTGTATACAGAGTTACATAGGAGCCTGATTTTATTCTTCTGCTTAGGGAGATCAATGAAGGTGGTGAAAAGACAGTTTGCAAACTGAAAAAAATATTGGCAATCAGTCTCTCTGATACGGAGTTACTACCTCAATACACAGAGAATTAGAAATATCATAGTAAACAGCCAAATAACCTAATTAATGCATGGACAAAGACACAATAAGACATTTCTCAAAAGAAAACAAAACAAATGTCTTAAGGTACCTGAAAAATTCTAAGCAGTATTATTCATTACAAAAACACAGTCAAGACCATAATTAGACATCACCAGTTTGTACCATCAGAACAGATAGGGTCAACAAAACAAAAACAAAAAACACCAGAAAGAGCAAGTGTTGGCAAGGATGAAGAGGAAAATGAGCTATTCTTCACTATAAGTGGGAAAGTCAAGGAATGTAACACTCAGGAAAACTAAACCTGGAATTACCATGCGATCCAGCAATCTAAACAATCCGACTTCTGGGTATTTAGCCAAAGTATTTGGAATCAGTGTGCGGAGGAGACCTCGGCACGCCCATGTCCATTGCAACCCTGACTTCATGGATAAGAAATGGAACCAATGTGGGGCATCAGCAGGTGGATTCATGAAAGAAGGTGCTGCGTCTGTACAAATGGGACACTGCTCAGGCTGAAAGGGAAGGAGGTTCTGTCGTTCGCAATGGCAAGGATGGAACCGGAGAACGTTATAAAAATAAGTGAGGCACCAAAAGACAGTACCACCTAATGTCACTCAGACCTGAGATCTAGCACTTTTAAAATCATAGAGTAAGTCGCTGTGTACAGAAATTGAGGTGGATGAAATAGATGGTAGACAAAAAGCCCAAAATCTCAAGTAAGAGCAACAAGAGTTTTTAAATGCTTTTCCACAGTGTAGTGAATACAATTAATAATACAATAATGCACATTTCATATTTGCAAGGAAACCTAAAGTGTTCTCTCGGTAAAAAAGAAAACAAAATCTTCATAATAAATACTTGATACAATAAACATTAAATAGCACTATGCATTTTTCTTACTGTTTTGGGCAACTCTATACATAAACAGGAATGATGGGGTTAATGACTTTGATATACCTTGTACGTGAACCTGAGCTGAACCTTCTCCATGATCACCAGGACTGTAAGGGTGTTTTTGGAAGAGCTGTGCTTTTTGAACACGCTTTGAACAGTCCCAGTTATTCACGGCACATACCATTCAATTTAATTGACTTGAACTGAACCATCTGCTGTCTAATTGCCTCATAGCCAGTGGGATTTATATAAGTAAATGAATATCAGAGGTAGAAAGAATACTAATGTGAAGTTTATGTTTCATTAAGAAGGCCTTCTTGTTCATCGACAAAAATTAAATGTTGTAATTTATGCAAAGGAAAAGAGCCTATTTTCAAGATTTCCACTCCTAAGATGGAATGACAAAGAGAGATGTACCTGCCTAAGACATTTAAAAAGTAAAGATAATATATGAAGAAAAAGCTTTCAGCCAGTGACAGCGATCCAATGATTAAGAAATAGAAATAATGAGGAGGAGCCTCTGACTGCCTGCTTTGCTATTGGGAGAGGTTTCCAGGTGACAAAGAGAGGGGAAAGCAGTGGAGCCCTGGGGCTTGAGGAGACATGAGGGTCTAGAGACTGTGGGTGTTCCCTGATCTGGAGAACAGATACTGCTCAGCACATGAGCCTGAGAAAACACCGCGAGATCAGAAAAGACTGCGAAAGATCAGAGGTCACCATCTTTTGCTTTACACAGGGCTGATAACCAATGCCCACCTCATAGCCACCATGGAAATCCCAGCAATTCATGCAGTACCACGTAGTGTACTCAGGAATTTTTATCTCCACTCTGGAGCAAGCTTAGCCATAGGCCAATTCTTGCCCTTGTCCTACCTAACAAAATTGAAAGGCAATAAGAAAACTTGAACTGTGAGAGAAGATAAAGCAAATCCTTTCGTGCAAAGGACAATAAAACCAGAGGGGAAGGAGAACTCTCAGAAAGGAATTAATTTGCTTCAGTTTAAATTATATTTTTCTGCTTCTTTTGCCTTGGATTTTGTTAAATACTGCAACTAATTTGTGCTTTGGGGGGGGTGGTCTAGTTTCTTTGCCATCCTATGAAGGTTCCTAAGCTTTGTTCTGGAGTATGATTAAATTTCTTGGAAACACTTTAGTCCTTTAATGTATTCCTTTAGCATATGCTAAATTCGTAGGAAAAGATAATAATACAAAATCTATCCTAGGAACATTTCTGTTGCTGTTTCCAGTGGTCAGTTTGTCCTTCCCATGATGAGTAATCCTTTGACATATTTTATCAAATGCCTACTTAAAACTGTCTGATGTTATTATGTTACAGAAAAATCAATATCAAACCAAAAGGAAGACACTGAGTACAGGAGTTAGAAGACAGCTGTTTATTTCGCTAACGGGCTAGTGGGACCAAATCCAAATCGCTAAGAAAGAACCAGCTTTGAGTCCAGTTTAGATATAGTTTACAAGCAGGAAGTAAAAAGCATTACATGACAGGCTACTTGGGTTTAATTAAGTCATATATTATCAGGAAAATTAACTCTAAATATATTTTCTTAAAAGAAAAATTTTTTTTTCATAACATAGGAACATCCTGGGGATGAGAGGAGAGGATTCAAGAGGAATAAGCAGAGTTAAAAAGTATCTTTGACTGGTTTATTTCCCCCCCAGATAAAGTCCTTGAAGACAGTTAGAAGCAATATATTTTCTTAATTAAGGGAAGCATAAGCCAAGAAGAGTCAAGTTGGCCCAACACATTATCAGAGGGAAAGCAGCGGGACCCAGACAGTCAGGGCTGATCAAATTTAGCAGGGTGTTTATGTGACAGCATAAACAAAGGCTACTATTTGATTTTAACTTGCCTTAACATGTCTCTGAGTGTATTATTCTATAACTATGCCTTTACTAACCATATTACTGTGCTCTTACAGTTATACAGTCAGACGGCTTTTTTCCATCATGTTCTCATAATTTTTGTGAGTTGGCAATTCCTGTAGGTCCTTTATAGAACTGGGAAGTGAATTTTGTGCACCTGGGACAAATTCTTGAGCTCTTTTGTGGAGCTCCATTTTTGTTAAGGAGATCTTGGATTTTAACCAGGAATAATGAAATATAAAACCCAAAGTATTAAAAAAAGTTTGGTACTGGATTTTCCATAATATTGGTTCTGGGCATGGGTACTTTTCAAACTAAAGAAGCCCAATGCTCAGATCTCCTTCCATAGCAAGGGTATTGTAATGCTGCAACAAAGAAAGTTATTCTACTTCAATCCATATTTCACTGCATGTGAAATGAGGACATTATTAGAAGTTACATTTGATTAGTTTGTCCAAGACCACAATTTCTCTGAAGCAAGGACTGCTCCTGGTTACTGACTGACAGGGTAGACTGATGCTGGATTCACTCTACCCTAGAGCATGGCCTTGTAATTTCTTTTACAAAGAAAAGAAGGCTTATGATAGCCTGCAAAGAATCAGTTTGGACTCATCAGTGTATAAACATGCTGATTTTATATACTTGCATCATTTTTTAATCTTCGACTATATATGAAAACAAAGTGTTATATTCTGAGAGGAATCAATCTGTGTTCTTACAACTCCTCTCCAAATATGGTAGTACCTCAGTTAACAAACTTAATTCTTTCCATGATTCTGGTCACAGAATTCATTCAACAATTCTGGTTGCAACCGAGTTGTAAGCATAGCATATGGAAAGAGTTAATATTTGTGAACTGAGGTACCACGGTATTGTGGAATTTCTACTCGTGTGGGTTTTTTTATTAATAGCCAGTTCTTGTACACTATGGAGGTAGGGTGTAATCTACCCCCATTATAAATAATCAGATTATTTGTTGATATTTAATTATTCTAAAAATAATTCTTGTATGGTACATTTTGTCTGGAAGCTCTATGTCCAAAATAAGTCAGCATGTAGAAAAGTTATACGCTGTCTGTCATAGAGATTAAAGGAATTTCCTCTGATAAGGTTCACAAAAAACTGCAGAAGAAAATACTGAAAAAGACTAAGGAGTCTTACAATAATTGATATTTTGTGCATTCTCTATAAACCAAAGCAAATAAAACTCATCTCATCTCGAGGATTCACTTTTATTTTCTAGTCTCAAGTTTTACATTCTCAATAATTTCCTTCATTTGGTACCGTCAGGCAGTTTTATTTTATCTGGAGGGCACACGTCAGTTTCCATTTCTAGCTGGTTTTATATTCTTTTAAGTCTCTGGAATATGCAGTCACATTTGAAAGTTTATAGGTTGGCAATTTCTTTTTCCAGTTTATATTTTCTATACTCTTAGGTCAGTAAACATTTAATAGCGGGCAAGGATCCTCTTATGCTGATTTTAACAGTAGTCCAGAATACTCGCAAAACACTCTAAAATCCATTCTTTTGTCTTTTTTCACATTTAAAAATGCTTCTATCATATTTATTGTGAGGAACAACAGCATTACATTGAGGATATTTAATTTTTTCTTGTTTTTCAAGGCCGTTTTTGTATTATGCACATCTGAGTTATTTGACTAGCTTTTTCCATCAGAGATTAATGGTGAAATGAATGTGCTGATATAGATTTGATTGTCCAGAACATTTTTTAAATCTATAACTTACAGCTCTTAATGTGATTTTTAGATTACTAAAACCATGTGTTCCTTCAAACTGTAATCAGTTCTTCAAAAATGGTAAGAATTGTATTTATCGTTCTATCATTAAAATAAAATAACAAAACAAACAAAAAAGATGCAAGAAAAAACTTCTCTCACACCTTGACAAAAGACATCTCAGGACTGATCTCTGGGAGAAGGGAAATAATGGAGCCAACTGCATAACTGTTCTGGCTTGTTGCCTAGATCCGAGTCAAAGAACATTTGGGCAGAGAGGTAGACCCAAAAGGACCTTGGCAATCAAAGTCAAGGGGAAATGTAAATAAAGGATTGGGAATACTAAAGGAGCTGGGAGTTTTAAAAGCAGAGTTCTGGAGATTAGGTAACAAACAAACAAACAAACAAAGCTCCAGAAATCTAAATACAGGGGCTTTATCTTTGCTGAACACACAGGTGGGCAAATGCAGAGTCAAGGTCCATAACGCCAGGACAGGAATAGCCAGCAATCTATAAGGGAAAGCTTCCGGAGCATTCATGAGGCAAAGGCTGTGAAAATAACCCGAGTTCCAGCTAGCCAGAGCATAGAGCTCCTGAGGGCCCCTTGGCATGTTCTTAGGAATGCGGGCAAGCTGTCAATGGAATGAAGACAAGACTGTATCAACCTCAGCTTCAGACAAAGACTCAAGTAGATGACATTGACCTGCGAGTACCTCAATCCCTGGCCAATACAAAGCCTAATGCTTCTCTTAAAGGAAGAAAATAATTCAGACTTCTGCCAACATCAAATTTATGAGTTTTTCCACAGCATATAAAACTGACTTTTTATACTGAGTAAAAAAAATAAAATCCTAAACAAACTCAGAAAAAAAATTAAGAAAAACATCACTGAATATAACTCTCTTTATATTAAAGGCACAGTTTGCAGTTTATAAATATTACCTCAAAGAACCCCCAGTTCCACATACATTCACAATTACATTCTATAAATTGTTTAACAAAGTGTTGCTATAATTCTTGCACTTTTATTTGAGAAACCACAGGTTAACAGTTCAGCATTGCCAGGATAAACTTAGCCAAAATAACTTTCATTAAAATACAACTGAAAACTAACATACTCATGAAATAACATACAAACTCTTCAGTAAAATATTAGCATGAATTGCCTTTTCATGACCAAGTCAGTTTTATAGCAGGAATACAAGCTTGGTTAAACATTTAAATATCACCCTCTGTAATTTTTCTTATCAAAAGATTTCTTTTAAAAACTGGAAGATGCAAAAACACTTTGAGAGAATTCAGTGCCCATTCAAAATTCTTAAAAATTCTTGACAAGTTAGTAATAGCAGAAAGTGTCCTCAGCATGATCAAGGGATTCTGTGAGAAATTATAAATTCATATTTGGTGGTTCAAATTTGAAAGTTTTTCCATTAATCTCCACAACAAGGAAATCATTTCACTTTTCTTTTGAGCACATTCAATAAATCAAAATGTAGAAGTGTATGAACATTATAAAAAATAATTAAAATTTTCTCAATTCACGTGGAACCCGTGCAAAAATGTTGCTGCATATAAAATTAGAGGTCCATACAAAACTAGTATAATTTGTGAGCTAGCAAATGCTACAAGAGTCCAAGTGTACAAATTATATTGCAATAGCTAGTAATAAATAGAAAGTGAAATTTTAAAAATATCAGTCAAAATAGCATAAAAACTGTGACATTAAGTGATGTATTTAACAAAGTATGTGTAAAACCTATATAATGTAAACTAAATGATGCTGCTGAAAGAATTGTGTCTCAGTGTCATCTCAAAGTACCAGAGGGCTTAATTGTTGAAATCAACAATCTTATTCTAAAATATATGTTATACTCTGGGTTTAAAGGGAAAAGATTTAAAGCAGTATCCATAATTTATAAGTGTATTTTATAACATCTACCCAAAGAGTCAAATGAAAAAGTGCAGGAGATCTGTCCGCACACTAGAGACCTAAAGAATTCAGCTGAGGGTCTTGATCCCATGGCAGTGTCCTTCACAAGTCCAGCTGGAGGCCTACAGCCCATGGCAATGTCTCAGGCAAGTCTGCATCAAGGATTTGCACTGGGAAGGCCCAAAGGTCAGTGGTGGAAGCTAAAAAGTCTGCACCAGTGGGATGAAGGATCTGTGCCAGCAGGCTGAGGGATCTGCACTGGAGCCAGGAAGCAATACTCAAGGTGTGGACCAGAGCTCCCCTGAAAAGAACCATGGTCATCTCAGTAACAGCGAAGACCCAAGATCCTCCAACAATGAGAACAGCTGAATTCATGTCTGGAAATCCAGTTCGCCAGGGGAATCAACAGCATACTATTTTCCCCTCCAGTTCTCCTTTTTTATGCTGTTGGCAACAATCCTCAGGTGGACCATTCACACCCAGCACCATGCTGATTCAGCTCAGCTGAGTGCCATAAACTGACCACTAGTTAATCCATCATAATATATGATAATGGAAAAACAATAAATAGATAATTAACTTTTAATCACTATCCAGTCCAGTTATTTAAATACAGAATAACCAAAAATTGCATTTTTTCTGTTAATTTTTGTAAGACCACATAACAGGAAATATTAGAATGATTATTTCATCAAATTTATTAAATAATTTTTTGGTGTATGGTATATTTTAAAACATAATGCAATGTTACAGTCTGGACAAAAGTATCCAGTCTCTTTCTAAATTCTTTTTGCATTACTGCCTTTTGCTGAACAACATGTTTTGCACTTTCCTTTTTCTCTGTAAGTGGTATAATTTCAATAAACTGCCTACCCACTAACTATAATGGTAAATACTTTGATTATACACATCCTGGTGAGTATTTCACTATCCTTTAATTGCAATTATTTGACCTATTGGACCTAATCTAAATTGCAAATGACTTTTTAAACTACCTTGTTCTGAATAAATAACAAACACATTCCATATTGTTTTGTCCAAAAGGTATATAAATATTTTATAATAATATTTTCCTTTACTTTTTGATTACAGGATAGCTTGTTAGTGTTAGGTTTTTGGTGCAATAAGAAAGAAGATATAAAATAAAAGTAGCCTTTATTCCAAGGATGCAGAGAGAAGTCCATGACTATAGACAGCCTGGCATTCTCTGACCGGAACGTGGGGTATGGGATACACATATAACCTCTGACCGGGGTGGGGCTTAGTGCGGGCATTGATGAAGTACAAGGGACTGATTTGGACCACTTTTCACGCCACTGGGGAAGGAAAAAGGAAGCTGCCACAGGGGAAGGAGGGAGTGACCTCCTTTTTGGTTCCGTCTCTTAGCGCAGTTTATTCTAGGGCAGAAACCTTTCAGTTAGATGTTGGTCAATTCTGTCAATACCACCCATAGAATTATAATCTTGACCACTACTGGATTTTTTTTTTAGTTTCACTTCTTCTTCCAAATTCTACCATTTCTGTGCTGTGAATAGTTGACAATAAGGAGACATCTTTTTTTTTATTTCATAACACAGATGTTTCCTCTCTGATATGCTAATATTTCTCTCTTTTTAAATTTGTTCTTTTGTATATTTTTTAGAACTTCTTTTCTGGTCAGTCTCAGTGTCTCCAGTGTATCCATTTTGTATTGTGAAAGAAATCACTGAATTCTGGAGAAGTAAAAAATTCTATGTAAAGTACTTACCATAAGGGTTTTTATAGATTGCAGCACAAAATTTAGGTTATTTTTCACAAAGAAAACAAACACAAGTTAGTGAGAAAATAACCAGAACATATTATTAAATTTCACAAGAAACAAACATCAAAGGCAAATACAATATTCTAAATTTTAAAAAGTTCACAAAAATAATCAATATGAAACAAATAAAGTGATGTATGAATGTATCTCCCGTAAGCAAGAATCGACTGGTAGCAATGATACCTGCCCGAGCTACGCTCAGGGTGGTCAGTATGTAAACAACCATGCTGTCTGCGTGACACTTGGGATAAACTGTTGAGTGGTTAAGACTCATTAATCATCATCTGATCTATCAAACTTTGGAATACTTTTTATCACAACTACGTAAGTCATATATAAGCAGCAGCATAAATACCCCACCAAAATTATATTGACCAAGATAGAGCAAAGCCTTCTATTAGCAGGTAGAGAGATATGCTTAGAGAATTCCTGTTTTGGTCCTAGGGTATAGAGCAGAAGTCTGGAAATGTAGATTCATTTGATTGGAAAGTCCATACACGTTTCAATGAGCTCAATCCTGGGACATCATGTCCAAATACTTTGTCCAGCTTTTGAATCTTCAATTTGGCCAGTGAGATACATTGTCCAAACTTTGCTCCAGCTAAGGGTAATGTCAAAGTTTTCTTTTTTTTTCCATTTTATTTTAAAGAGAATAAGACAAAAGAGGTCAGTACAGAGCAGATCGGAAGCGGACAACATAGGCAACACAATAATTAACATTAAGACAACCGGACATTAACAGTAGCTATCACAATATTTCTTTCTCTGCTATAGTTGAGCATAGTTTCAAATACAATAATATCAAACATAACAAAAAAGTATAAAACCATTCAAAGAGTGAAAGAATTACAGGGCTTAACTATGTGCATTGGCTGGGAAAATGTCAAGGTTTTCTTGGCCACAACTGAGGTTTGTTATTCCTATGATGCATCCCTCAAAATTTCATGCACTGCAAACTTAATTTCCAAATTGCTGTGTTCATGATATGTAGAGATGGAGACACTGGGAGATAATTGGGATTAGAGGAAGTCAGGCAGGTAGCCCAGGGATGGCATTAGTGGCTTTACTATAAGAGGAAGAGAAACCTGAGGCCCCTGCTGGCTCTGCCTGACAGGGTGATGTCCTTTACATGTCACGAGGCCCTCACCAAGTGATAGGTAGGTGCTGGTGCAATGCTCTTAAACTCCCTAATGCTACACACTGAGAGCCAAAGAAATGTCTATATTTGATAGATTACCTGTATATTGTCACAACAATGGAAACTAGAGTAGCACAGTTATTTAGGCAGCATACCACAAAACTGATTCTACATAACTCAAAATGCGCTCGCTAAGACAGGAATCTTGCACCACAGTAAGAGCATTAAACTGCCCAATGGACTGGGACAGATCCCTCAGCTGTGATTTCTCTCTCCAGTCAAATTGGAATAGAAAGCATTATTACAGTGTGAGGTTGTGCACAGAAGAAAAGCCCAATCTACACTCAGCTTCACCCAAGCTTAAAAGAAAGCCCCAAAGCATTAATTTTGCAACATGTAGAGAATACTTCAGCAGTTTTATATGCTTTGTTAAAACTAATTTACAACCTTAAAATTACATCTTACACAGGCATGCCCCTTTGGGCATTTTGGTTGCACCTATTTTTCTATAAGATAGCTCCCCCCAGCCCCCCGTCATGCCCTGAGGAACTGTCAGACTCACAAGCTTTAGAAAATTTGCCTGTGAGAGTAGCCTTCTATGCCTTTCACATTTCTGAATTACTCTTCCTATAAATCACATGCATTATGACATTCAGTAGGGAGCACAAATGCTCCCTGCTCCTGGGCCTCTATCACAAAGCAGAAAAAAACAAAACAAAACAAAACAAAACAATAAATACAAGCAAGAACTTGCCATCCAAAATCTGGCCATAAAACTTAAGCATCTGTTGTCAATTGTATGGCCCAATCCTAAGAAGTATATTTTGGGGTATTTCAGGAGAATTCTGATCATTTTATCCCAAGTCCTTCTTAATGCCTCCATTTCCACAATTTAATACTCATAGATTTTTTTCATCTTGAGTCTTTGATCTAAGTAAAAATGCAAATATTTCAAAGAAAAGTTCAAGTTCATAGTTATGGTACACCTGGCCTGCAGTGCCCTAAAACCTGAGGGCATGATGAGATCTGGGGGAAGTGTTCCCCTGAGCGGGGACCACTGGGCCTGGGAGTCACGGAGCTCTAGGGCTTCAGCAACGCAGATGTTTGAGCTGCTCATGTCCACTGAGCAACCAAGACTGCAAAAATTGCTGCAAAAAAGAGCCAGAAGGAAACTAAACTGAAAGAAAGTGGAAGAAAAAAATGAATACAAATAGTATAATAGGAAACAAAAACCTATAAATGCACACATTGACAGACTAGTTGGTTCTCTAAAAAGACTGACAAACATGGTAAGACACTGGCGAAGCTGACTCCTGCAATGAATGGATTTTCTTCATTTCAGCTAATCCTAAACACATGTTTATGCATCCAGGGTTTGAACACAGTTTTGTGGGCATGCAGGACAATTTCACTCTAGTTTTCTTTAATCTTTTCTTGACAGTTTCCCACTAAAACACCACTTTCCACATTTACTCACTTCGTGCCTTGCTTTTATCACAATAAACCTCTGGGCATTACAGGTTTATTCTTTCCACAGCTACCTCCTGAATTGCTCTTGGTGCAAATATAACTGAAAAAGAGCTTTCAGGAAGAGTTATTGCCCTATGTGTTTTCCCTAGGAATACTATGTTCTTAAGGAGATTAAAACTTAATGGTATTTCCTGACTCGTTAATTTTACATGTTGTGGACTTTTCCCAGTTTTCAACAAGCAGCAACTTTAAGTAAATGCTGTATTTCTCCCTTCTTCTGGGGATGGAGAATCAAAAATGCTCACAGATAGGGGCAAATGCAATTTAGGAAGCTGACAGAGAAGAATTTTGTCAGTGCGTGTTGGACTGACATCCTTTCCCAAATTAGATTTGCTCATCATTTTGTTTCACCTCTCTAAAGGTGGAAATGCTCATGAGAAGGAGCAGCCTCATTAGCAAAGTTCTGAGCTTTAAGCTGCAAATTCTCATGCAGCTTTCTCACCAGCAGATATGGTGAGTTAGGGGGCCTCAAAGTGAGGCTTAGAGGTCAAAGCCAAAGTCCCAGCTCTCACCACCCCAAAGAAAGGGCAGTTTAGGGAATGTGTTAGGTGTCTAAAATGATTTCAGACTGAAATAAAATTAATTGAGACTAATGTTTATATCTAGACTTCCTCTTGTTTTAATGTTACTCTTTAAATAGGCACTAATTGAATTATAATAGCCCTCTGAAACCAAGCAGCAGGAGGAGTCTGAGTTTTACTTTTGGAGCATCAGGGGCTGACCTGATATTTTAACATGAATGAGAGTAAATAGGTGTGGACAGAAATCTGGGACTTTCCAAAAATAAACACACCCATTTTCAAAGTTGTTTGAGCCTCGTTTCTAAGAAAGGACAGGAAATTTTAATTTTTCTCCCTTACCTTTTTTTTTATTTTAAAAGGCAAAGCAGAAAAAAATGACAGAAATGATACAGAATTTCAAAAATAATGGTAGGAAATTAACCCTAGTTAATATATTGCATATTATTATCTTAGAAGTAGTTGGTCATATGGCCCTGAAGCAAGGCCAGCAGATCGTTGTAGCTGCTGGTTTCAAACAGGAGCCTAAAGAGAATTCTTTCTGTGGTCTGTTGGCCATTTCAGAACTTTGGAAATGGAATGGTCAATTCATGAGAAAGAAATAGCAGGTGAGTATGGCGGACTTTTGGAGGCCTGTAGGAGAGAGACCCTGGCGCCTCAGGACCTGCACCATGCGGTTGACTTGGGGTGCCGGGAGAACAAGAAGCTCTTCCCCTCTCTGGGGGGCTGCTGTGTGCCTGCCAGCGCGAAGGCTGAGAATCAGACATCTCATGTTGTCCTGTCCCCCGCCCCCGTGTCCTTTTCCCTCCCCCCTGCTTAGCAAGTGGGAGCCAGTGAACTACACATCTTGTGAAAAGATTGGCTATATTATTTAGTATGAGCTCCCCGTATGCAAAGATATGGACAACCATTTGGAAGAAAACAAGAGACAATATGACAGATAGTGAAGATCTCTGGTTGTCTAGCTTTGAAATTTATGCTTTCTAATGTCCCATTCTGTTCTGTTTTGTTGTGTTTAATTTTACCCCCTTTAAAATAAAATTTAAAAAAAAAAGAAGTAGTTGGTCAGGTTACAAGATTTAAGTATAAAAAAATGATTAATCTAACAATGAAAAAAACCTGAAAGAGTAGTAAAATTCAAAATGTACAATAGATATTGTGATAATAAAAGGGAATGAAAATACTCAAAAGGAAAGAACAACTAGAATGAGAGAAAGCAGAAAAGGAAGAATGGAAAAAAAATTATATACTACTAATCTCTGTTAGATCATCAAAGAGAACAGTTTGTGCTCTTCCTTACCTTTTAATTTTAAAATGTGCTACTTCCCATATCCAGGATTCAACCTAATCTAAAATGGCAATATTAACCATTTAAAATTTACGTGACAGCTCACTTGCAAACTGAGAACCATGTTAAGTGTGGCTTGGTACACATATCGCTTTTCAGAGCTTCCCAAGATTAAGATAAACTTTAGAAAAGGAATAAATGGTTACTATGCAATATTACATGACTTTGTGAGAATTTTAACACACTTAAATGATATTTAATGAGTTTAAATCATTGATTCTCACACAAATGTAAAATAGATACATTCCAAGATTTTATTTAACTTATTGAATAGCAATTGAACACACAAAATCCAGTGACAATTTCAAAGGACAATTCAAGGAACATATACTTACAGTCAGTTAGAAAATTGATTTGCACACAGGTGGAAAACCGCAAGACTATAGTGTAGGCATCTTCACCACAGACTGGATGAATTTCAGTGAGCAAGAAAGGTTCTCATTACTGTCAGTTTGCTATAATCTATGGAGCTGTAAAGTAATTCTGTGACAAAGAAAAGCAGAGACAAACAAAAGCAACCTACTACAACACACACACACACACACACACACACACACACACATGCGCGTGCACAACCTCGTAACGCGTTTTCAAGGTTGATCAAGTTTGTACTTTACAATACAAAGAGCAACTTCTTCACAGTCATTCTTTTAAATTCTCTACCAGGCATTTCAGCAGTATTGCATTTTGGGGGACCTGTTGCTGAAGTTTTTGGATTCTTCTCCCTCATGGTGATTCAGTACTGTACCAACTGACAACCTTTCCCTACTGTTCACTCCATCCTGTTTTCCTTAGATTCTGGTAATTTCTGTTTTACTCTCAACTTCTATGAGATCAAATTTTTAAGATAAACTTGGGAGTCACATAAGACAGTATTTGTCTTTTTGTGCCTAGTTTATATAATTCAACATAATACTCCCTCAATTTTATCCCTGCTGTCAGAATGATAAGATGTTATCCTTTTTATGTATTCTATTGTGTACCTGGACCACATTTTCTTTATCTAGTCATCATCTGATGCACACTTAATTTGTTTCCATTTATTGGCTATTGTAAATAGTTCTGGTGTGAACATGTTTATTTGTGCAGATATTTATCTGATGTGTTATCTCCTTAAATGTGTCCCCAGTAGTGGTGTTTACCATTTTAAAATCAGTGTATTTGGAGTTTTTTCATTTTGTAACATTTTTGTAACATTTTGTAACATTTTTGAATGTTACAAAAATAAGTAACAAAAGTAGTAAATACCTTAGGTATCTCTGTGCAATCTCAATCTCTCAAAGCCAGTACTTCCATTTTTGCTATTTATTTACTATCTTTATAAATAACTTACTTTACTGTGTCTTTAGTTTCATCAATTTTAGATTCATTGGCTTTATATTTTGATGAGAATACTGTTTTTTAACATCAGCTCTGCCCCTCACTCCTAACAGCAAACTTCTTTCCGCAAGTCCCTAATGCAGGATTCACCTCACAGTCAGCCTGGCCTTACTCAGCAGTTCACAAATTAATAGTATCTCAGTGCAAGTCATCTGTCTAACCTGTGTTTTATCATCTCCCTCTTTTCCATTCTCTCTCAGGACTTGTTAAGTTTACTACACCATACTTACAGTTTATCATTGGCCTTATATTTGTTTATACTTATTTTATAATTTCTTAGTTGTTGTTATTGTTAGAATTTCCCCTACAAGACAGTAAGCTAGGCCAGGGTCATGAAAATTATGGATATCAGAGATGGATAAGAATCAATCCTTGCTCTTAGTAAGTTTCTTCTCTAAAAGAAAATAGAAGTTAGATATATAAATATTCCTATAAAAGGTATATTTTAAATGTTTAAAATTCTACAAGTTGTTTTTAGACCCTAGTTATCACACCCATAAAATAAATGGAACTCACTTTTCATGACATTTAATTTTGTCTTTAATATTGTAAATACAAGAAAAAAAAACATAGCAAGCAACCATGATAAGTTACCTTAGGAAGATGCTGAGATCTAGAAATCCTTAGTCATAAATTATAGGAAAACTATGAAACATGTATAACACATTTTTTAAAAAGTAGCTATACCAATCTGAGGTAACTTTTACTAGGGACCAGATGAAAGAGTTTAATAATAAATGTTTTTGAGTTGAAGAGACAGTGAGGCCACTTGCTTCAGAGAGTAAAGAGTTCTTGAGTTGGAAACCTCTATAATTTGCCCTAAATATGGACCCAGAGAGGCTGGGGCATCTTGGAAACCCATGCAGTGTGTTTAGTTCACAGTGAATGAATGGTTTGTCTGTGCCCATGCAGAAACCTGAAAGAAGATCTATCTGGAGGCCACATCCAGCCTGACCAAGCCACAGAATTTTCCTTCACTTGTGTGACTGCTCTGTAGAGTTCTGTGCCTCCCTAAGCCAGTGAAGATATAGCACTTACTCTAGGAAGTTACAGCAGTTAGTTTGTATCAAAAATAGCTCATGCTCACGGATGAGCAGTCCCGGGGGCCCTTTTTAATCTCAAGTTATATTTGCTAGGAGAAAGGCTCACAGTGAATCACAATGAAGAGGGGAAACCCATCAGTGCATAAAAATAGCATTGACTATCTTCCAGCTCTACACGGTTGGGGAGGATCTGGGGTTACGGAGGACTCTTTGATGGAACACATGGGCACAGTTTAGTCCATCTTCATTAACTGTGCATTGCAAGGCAGCATTTTCATAATGAATTTTTAGATTATTTTTCTCACTGCCGCAGTGTGAGAATTACTGAGGCCAGGCTCTCCTCTCTGTAATTATGGGCGGTTTTTTACCTCTGCTTTTCAGCTTCTAGCAGGGAAAGCCACGGAAGGTTAAAAAAGCTGGCTTTATTTCCTCTTACTTCAGGGGCCAAGAATATCAATTTAATTCAATTAAAATTATGCTCAACCAAAATTGAGCACAGATTTCTGACTTGCAACAAAATGCTTCAATCAAGTTAATTTAAAACTTTTGTAAATGTCTCCAGTGCCCTGGGCACTACAAGCTCGCTTTGCCTCCGTATTCTTTACTCTTTGCCCAGTTGTCAAAACAGCAATGAAAGACATTCTTTCTTCTTCACTCTTCTTTTTGTCCTCATTTTTCCCCCACACACATGGTCACAGTATTCTGCAGTTTCTACCTACTCAGTCTCTCTGACGTCTGCCCCTTTCCCTCAGGGCAAGCCTGAGTCTGGATGTCATTTCTAGTCAGTTTCCCCACCTCCACTTTGGGTCTCATCTCCTGAAATTCTCACTCTGCTCAGTTGCTTTGGAATGGCCTCCAACACTTCTATTTGTTCTTCCTCCTTCTACCCCCCCACTCCCATATCCTGAGAGAAGTTATCATATATTATCATAATAACACATATATTAATTTTGAACAGATAGAAAATATTTTCTTCAAAACCATCCCTGTTCAGTCCATTTTTATCACAAACTCTTCTTTTGAATTCCATCCCAATTAAACATCTAACCAAAACAATGATAAAATATCATCAATGCATTTAGCAGCGAAGACTACAGAGATACATTAAAGTCCGCCTCAGTTTTTAATGTCTACAGAAATGAAAGAAGATACAAAAATAACCAAATTCTATCTGTGCTAAAATTAAGTAAGCCACATCTCATACTATCAAATCAGCTAATAAAATCACAGCTGCTTTTCACATCTCTTGGTTCCTGTGCATTTATTATACAGAGAAATGGGTTTCATTTTGACAGATTTGTACATGCGAATGATGTAGTTTAATCTTTTTCACTCTCACTGTCCTCCTTGATCCACCCTTCCCCTGGTTTCACATTTTTCATGGGCTTCAATGTATTTTGCTCATATAAAAAATCTCCAACCTAATTAGAAGTTGATAACAAAAATAAAACACCTTTGAATTTCCTGGGCCCAATGCATAGCTTCAGAATTAAATAGGGAAAGTGTTCCTACTTCAATATATTGAGTAAGAGGATGGGTATGGGTGCAGTGTGTGAAGGTTAGGGTCACCCCTACTTGGACTCTGGAAACCAGTGTGGCCCCATCACTCAGGGTGAATGCAGTTGAGTTGGTGTGCAGGTGGTACTGTAGTGCGCAGAGTAAGACAGCGAGACAGGTAGACAGTGTTGTGGGAGTACAGACCATGGATGTCTTTGCAGGTACAAACAAGTAAATATTTCAAGGCTATGTGGATCATTTTAACCTCATCTCTCATTTGCAGATGGAGAAGCAGAACTTACTATGGACAACACCTCCCAGAGAATAGGGTGACTCTCAGGCTTGGGAAACAGCCTGTCCAAAGAGATTCAGAGATCTTTAAAAGTGAAAGGGGAAAATCTCCCACACAATAAGATAATCAGAAAACACATTTTGTCAGCGGTTACTACTAGTTCACATAGACAGAAAGTCATATTGCAAATAGCTTTGATGTCAAGTTACATTAATACTGTTGAGTAATAGCAATAAAGTAATTCTCAAAATCTATGTTGCTTCGAAATGCTGAGAATTCATCTAAAAGGTAGAAGCTAACCCCAATAAGGCATGTGTGATTAGAATATATGAGCATGCGACCTGGATATTGTGATGTCCATCATGAAATATTTGCTGATCTAATAAAAATACTTCCGAATATATATCACACAAAAAGAATGAACTTTATAAACAGTGTGCATAGAAAAAAATTCTAAGTAAATCACCCCCAAGTAAACCCTCTCAAAAGATCTCAATGGAAAATCAAGTTATCAAATACATTATTTCACCCAAAACCAACATAAACCTAGAAATAACTAACATAAAAATCCCATCACCTTCAAAACAAAACAAAGACTTTTTTTTATTTTAAAGAGAATAAAACAATAAAGGGCAGAACAAAGCAGGTCAGAACAGAACAACATAAGCAACACAACACTTTACAATAAGACAACCAGACATTAACAGTAGCTATCAAAATATATCTTTCTCTGCTGTAGTTGAGCATAGTTTCAAATACAGTAATATCAAACATAACACAATAGTATAAAACCATTCAAGAGAATGAAAGAATTACAGGGAATTCTGAACCAAATAACTATGATCAATGGCTACTATAATATCTCATTTTCAATAAAAAGATTTGTTTATACTATCACATATATTAAAATCCCAGTAAGACTCAACATGATAGAACTGATGGTAATAGCAGAGTAGAAGCATGGTAGGACTTCTAAGGAAGATGATGTTAAATCAGCAATGTCTGCCAAAATGTTTTGTTTTCTTCAAATCAGCTGTTCAAAAAAACTGACTGTTTTTTTTTTTTTTTTTTGGTACCAGGGATCGAACTCACAAACTCATGCTTGCCAGGCAGGCCCTTACACCACTGAGCTAAATCCCTAGCCCCAAAGACAATTTTTTAAAAACATTAAAAATTTCTTTTGACTATTTCTTGGACCAGTGATGGAATCCATATCACAATCTAAATTTTACACAATTCTTATGATCTACAATTTACTGATTTAAAGGCTACAAATGAAACATTTTTCAGTGAAATTACAAGATGATGCAACTATCATTGTAATTCAATTTTACAATACATTCATCTCCCTAACAGAAATTTGTAACTTGTCAGTAACTGTCACTTTTTCTCCATGTCTCATTCTATTTCTCCTTCTCAGTTATTAGTAAATACTAATCTACTTTCTGTCTTCATACTATAACTGTTCTAGATTATTTTATACAATGGAATTCTGCACCATCTCGTCTCCTGTGAGTACATTCTTTACCTGAGAGTAACATCTCCAATACACATCCACGTAGTAGGATTTGTCATTGATTTCCTTTTTATTGCCGACTAATATTTCATGGTATGAGTACACACATTTTGTTCAAGGAACACTTAAATTGTTTCTTAAAGTAGCTACACTTTAGTAAACTTACATTTGTTTTACTTTGAGAATCCTAAAATATCTCTGATATTTCATTTAATGCTAAGTTTTTGCCAGCCTCTGTAATATCAGCACTCTTTACTACAACAACTTGTGACTTTACATCAGTAAGTTGTCTTTCCTAAGTTTCTCTGGTTGTGAAGCTGAAATCTCCAGAATGGAAGAATTTCAACATTCCACTCAGTCCAGC
>PVJX010020474.1:0-33448 GCA_004027295.1 Dolichotis patagonum | reverse complement strand
TCTACCTACTCCTATGTCTCCAAGACTTCTACCTACCCTATCTTCCAGTACATTTAGTGTTTCTGTTTTAATGTTTAGGTCTTTGATCCATTTAGACTTTAGTTTTGTGCATGGTGATAGGCATGGATCTAGTTTCAGTCTTCTGCATGTGGAGAGCCAGTTCTTCCAATACCATTGATGAAAGAGGCTATCCTTCTTCCAGTGAACATGTTTAGCCCCTTTGTCAAATATCAGGTGGCTGAGTGTCTTTGTACTTATACTTGCATCTTCTAATCTGTTCCATTGGTCCTCAGGTCTATTTCTTTGCCAGTACCATGCTGATTTTATCACTGTGGCTTTGTAGTACAGTTTCAAGTCAGGAATTGAGATGCCTCCTGCCTAGTCTTTATTGCCCAGAATTGCTTTTGCTATTCTAGGTTTCTTCTGTTTCCAAATGAATTTTAGGAGTGTTTTCTCTAGATCTGTGAAGTATGTTGATGGTATTTTGATTGGGATTGCATTAAATCTGTATAACAGTTTTGGGAGTATGGCCATTTTCACTATGTTGGTTCTTCCTAGCCAAGAGCAAGGAATATCCTTCCATTTTCTAATATCCTCTTTGATCTCCTTCTTTAGTGTAGTATAATTTTCAGCATATAGGCCTTTTACATTCTTAGTTAGGTTGATTCCTAAGTATTTCCTTTTTTAAAATGTTATTGTGAAGGGTGATATTTCCATAATTTCTCTCTCGGTGAGTTTCTTGTTTGTGTACAAGAATGCTATTGATTTTTGCACATTGACTTTGTAGCCAGCTACACTGCTAAATTTGTTTATTACCTTTAGCAGTCTTTTAATGGAGTTTTTTGGGTCTTCTATATGGAGTATCATGTCATCTGCAAATAGTGATAATTTCACTTCTTCCTTTCCTATCTTTATTCCTTTTATTTCTCTCTCTTGTCTGATTGCCCTGGCTAGTTTTTCCAGAACTATATTGAAAAGGAGTGGTGATAGTGGACATCCTTGTCTTGTTCCTGATTTTAAAGTGAAAGGTTTTAGCTTTTGTCCATTTAGTACAATATTGGCTGTTGGTTTGTCATAGATGGCCTTTATAAGGTTGAGGTAGACACTGTGTATTCCAAGTTTCTGAAGGAATTTCTATGCTTTTTTGTTTTGCTTTTTTTCTCTAAAAAAAAGAAAAGAAAGAAACTTAGACATGTATGAGATAAAGCATGTGATCCAATATACATGTCATTAGAATCTCAGAATTAAATAAAAGAAGGAAAATATTTAGAGATGTCCCCAATAATCCCAATTTTGGGTGAAATTAATTTATACATCAATGAATTTAAAAAAATCTCAATTACAATAAAACTGAAGAAAATGCTCCTACACATACCATACTTGAAATTCTAAAGAAAGAGAAAATGTTGAAAGCAGTAAGCTAAAATGATAGATAATATCTAGAGGAAATGCAGCAAGAACAATGAATAAGTTCTTATAAGGTATAAACACCAAAAGAAATAGGAAAATATAGTTAAAGAGGTGAAGGTCAGAAAAGAACTGACAACTAAAGATGTTAATTCAGAGAAAATATCTCTTAAAACTGAATGTAAAATAAAAATGGTTTGGAATAGAAAAGTTGTGATAATTTGACACTACTAGTAGACCTGTCCTATAAAAAAAATAGCAAAGGAAGCTTTGTAAACTAAAAAAATATACAGCTCCAGAAATAGTAGATACATAAGTAAATACAAAAAAATCACATTTTAAATATTTTTTAAAAGATATGTGAATATTTAGAACAAAATTTTAATACTTCCTGAAAGAATTTTTAGTATGTATATATCACAAAAATAGTACTAAGAACAGAATAGCAATGAAAACATACCATTTCAAACTTCCAAAATTTTATCTGAAATAATACCATATTAACTGTAAATAGAATGAGTTAAGTTCAAGGCAGTCATTGTACATCTGAGAAAAGCCACTAAAAATATAATTCAAAAATACACAAATGGAAAACCAAAAAAGGAATTTTGATAGAATGCTAAAACATTTTAATACAAAAGAAGGCAAGAAAGTAAGAACAGAGGAAAAATCAAAAGAAGAGGCAAATAGCCAAAAGAAACAAAGAAGTGAAAAGGAAAAATGTCAGGTTTTAATACAACCATATCAACAGTTATATTAAATGTGAAAAGAATATGCACTTTAAGGACAGAAACAGAGTTTTGTAGAAATCAAGCATATAGTGTCTACTATAGATGCTTAAATTTAATTGCAAAAATTGATTAAAAGATGAAAATATGCCAAAAAATGCAAAATGTAAGCATGAGAAAACTATATTAGTCAAAACAGACTTCAAAATAAAGTGTATGACTAGATGCTGTAGTTTGGCTCTGGACTCCAAATGCCCAAATTGCAGAGGGCTAATGGACAGTATAGTGAACCTTTTATGAGGCAGGGCTTGGTGGGAGGTTTTTGGTCTTTGAGGGTGTCTCTAGAAGGGTGGGTTGGGACTCCAGTGTCTTCCTCTTTCCTTTTCTCTTCCTGGCTTTGAGAAGAGCAGTTTTGCTATCCGTGTACTCCCTGCCTTAATGTGCTATCTTGCCACAGGCCCATAAGCAACAGGACAAACCAACCATGGGTTAAAACTCCTAAAACTGTCAGCCAGAATGAATCTTTTCTCTTTGTTACAGTAATGGAAAGCCCATTAGCATAGTAGAAGCAAGGAGGAACTTTTTGTTACCACAAAACAGTGCAATAAGAAAGATAAGGTGTGGCAGGGATTTAGCTCGGCAGAAAAAGCTCCTGCCTGGCAAGCACAAGGTCCTGAGTTCGATCCCCCATACCAAAAAGAAAGAAAGAAACATAAGGCAGTTAGGAATATGTGTCATTAATAGGAGATCTCCAATCTATAGTCTGAAAAATTTCTCAAAAAGAGAAATAGACAGAGCCACAATGACAGTAGAAGACTTTAACACCTTCCTCGGGAATTACTAGAGTTCTTAAATAAGAAACCAGCAAATACATGGAATATCTGAAAGACATTATCAACCACCTTAACCTATTCAGCCTTCATAGAATTGGACACCAAACAATTGCAGAATACACACTTTTCACAAGTAAAAATGGAGCTCACTTAGTAGATCTTATGCTATGCCATAAAACAAATTTCAATAAATTTTAAGAGAAAGAAACTGAACAAAGTATATTCTCTGACTACACATTCACTGCCCTGAAAGTAAGTTAGAAATCCTAGCAGAATTCAGCTGGCAGCAGAAATCTTACACTGTCTATATCCTTGGAAACTTTGGGGGGAAATTCCCCTTCTCTATATCTTTCCAGTAAGTGCTCAACTGGGGAACCTGCTTCTACTCTGATAAGCATGTGGTTACCCACTCCCCACTTTGAGTTTATGGCTGAAAATGCAGTTCCAACTGGAGTTAGCTAAAAATGGATGCATCTGCTTGTAGCAGAGAGGATAAAATGAATCTTTAGAAACTAGGATTACTTCTTCTTCTAGAGATAAACTGCTTGCCTAACCTCTCATGCTAAGAGCATAAACTGCCTTCCCCTCCTTTTCTCAGCTCAGAGGAAGGGGCAGAAAAGTAAGGAATATGCTGATTCCAGGAGTTCACAGTCCTATTTCTTTTCCACAAGAGAAGGAAGGAGCCAAGAATGTCTGGGGGAGGCGGAGTTAAACAGCATGAAGTTTCCTTCTCTATTGTCTGATGGACACCCCCCATAATAAAATCTCTTGCCCACCTGCACAAGGTGAGACAGAGATTTGAGGCAGAGTCTCTCTGCCTCCAGTAGGGCTAGGTTTTTCCTTTTTTATACATTGTCTCTCTACATGCTTCAAACTGGCCTTGAACTCACTGTGTAGCCCAGGCTGGCCTTGGACTTGGGCTCATCCTTCTACCTTAGCCTCCTGAGTGCTGGGATTACAAAAGTGTACCACCGTACCTTACAGGTGGTGAGTTTTGAGCAAACCTTTTTGAATTTCTCCAAAATTTGTTTTCATTTTTCTTGGGGAGCAATTGGCAATTTAGACATATTCCCTGGGTTCAAAGGTAGTCAAACAGGAGTCAAACTGATCAGGGTGAAAGGTTTTGATGCTCATAGGAAATACTAGCAAGATAGCTCTTACTTCACAGCCAAGTTCAAACCCACCTGTATCCCGGACAGTTGTTACTTTCAGATAGAGGAATAATGGGAAGTACACACACACACCTTTTTTCTATTTTTTTTCTACTTTTTAATAAATATTTTCTTTAAAAAGCACAAATACAGGCAACGCATTTGGGACCTCTTGTTTCTTAGGAACTACCCTATTCCTCATTCATTTACTCCAGTTTTCCTACTCCCAAAAAGTAATTCATAAATACCTAAGACAAAAATACTATTTGGAGACTGAAATTTGAGGGTAGCATACAGTAGTATAAAGGTAAGGAATTATCTTTAAGGTCAAAAATATAACTGTCCTCCACAGGTGTTGCTGACAGCTGTGAAATATTTGGCAAGCCACTTCTTTTAGCCCTAAAATAAAGCTTTCCCTTAATGACTTCATAAGTTTTGGGTAATATCTCATCAAAATGGGGAGCATTTGAAGTATTGCATGCCAATAGGCTTTCTATTCTGCAGAGTACTTTGCGTATTGGAGAAAATGTCATTTGTATTTCAATTCTGGAAGCCACAGGAAAGTAACATGTGCTTTGTAGCTCCTATTCAAGGATGAATGCTTCTCTACCCTGTTGAGTCACAGCTTCCCTAAAGGGAGAAACCCTTACCTGTTCTGTCCCTAGGCTTTACATACTAAGCAATGGTAATAACAAGTGTAGTATGGAATCAAACCTAGGGACAGAGGCAATTAAAAATAAATCAGGCACCTTAGAAAAAGTCATTTGCAGAAACAGTTGGCTCCACAGCATGAAATATGAAGGAAACACATTAAAGCAAAAATTAATTTAATAAACATTCACCCTCATTCTTTTTAAAGGAGAGAATACTATAAAATACTTCATTAGGCAAAGTCTCAGCAAGGAAATATGAACTTTTTAAAAAGAAGAGTTTGTAAATTAGAGAGGAGAGAGAAAGAGAGGGAGAGAGAAAATATGGCTCAGACTGAATGTGAAGTCTTAAGAAACTAGCAAGAAAACAAAGTTAGCTGTAGAGGCACACATATGTAGTCCCAGTACCTTGGGAGACAGAGGCACAAAGATCACAAGAGTGAGCCTAGCCCAGGAAATTTAGTGACTTCATGAGTCTTAAAATACAAGATTAAAAAGGTCCAGAGTTGTAGCTCAGTGCAAAGTCCTGGGTTCAATCCCCAGTTAAAAAAATTAAAAAAGAGCAAGACAACTCATATACAGTGACAAGAAGGTAAGAGTGTGCAGGGCCCTCTCAATTCCGCATTCCTTCATAATCCTGCAGGACCATTATGCTAGAACCACACATAGCCTGTTGTCAGTAGCAGTCTGTCTGTCGAGATAATCTACTCACATAGGCTCACATAGGCTCAAATCTGATGGTAATCTCAAAAATGGCCTGAACAGTACCATCTCCCACACAAGATCTTGTGATTTGCTGTCATCAGGTAAGATAAGCCACTGAACAAAGGGGTTAAATAATAGCAAATCTTGACATGAAATACCAGGACATTAGTGACACTTCTAAGCACCTGTTCATTGATTCAAAGTGACAGCTGATGCTTGGTAACCCAGAATCCTACTGTGGTCTGTTTCCTGAAAATATACAGCTTTTTCCTCAGTATTCACCTTTGTTCATGGTTCCACACACACAATTCCAGATTGAAGTTTTAAGTGGTTTCTCTAAAGCCTGGCCTTCCACTTCCCAGTCCTGGTCGCCAGCTGAAAGATGACATGTGAGGAAAGCCTGTCCAATCAAGACAATCTCAGGATTCTTCCCCAGTGCTCAGGTAGAAACACCCAACAACAGTGCTGTGTGATGTGCATGAAGGAACCCAGAACTCTGGCAACCACTGTGGCTACTAGAAGGAAAGCCCAGGGACAAAGCCAAGGCACAGGAAAGGGCCCAGCAGAACTGAAGGAGACAGAGCACCCTGCTGATCCATTCCTGAAGGCATGCTTCTCTTGTGTGTTTTATAGGTTGGTCGGACTTTTGCAGCTGCTTAATGTATAATCAGATTTGTGACTGACACAGAAGTGAGTCAGAGGATGGAAAAGAGTAAGAGAGAAAAGAGAGAAGGAGACAGAAGTTAAAAAATGGAAGAATGCAACAGAAAAAAAAGACAACAGGCAAAAAGAAACTAGAAGCAGGATGATCACAGAGCAGCAGGGCTTACGCAGAGTGTGTGCAACTCTGACTTGAGAAATCTGTGACCCCAGGGCCACACCCCATGTGCTCCAGCATGAGAATGTAGTGGGGGGAGGGGGTGTCCAGCACTTGCTAACCCTCGCCCTTCTCTCAAATTGTAAAATTGAGAAGATGCTTTTATAAATGAAGGAATTCTTGCTCCTAATGGAGAATTTGGGATGTGTATACAAGTAGAAAGAAAAAAGCCATAATTCCACATCTACATGTAAGCACTTTTACCAAGTTTTCTATCAGTTTTTTTCTATGTTTAAGGAGGATTTTGCAGACTTTTTAAACCTGGTTATATAATTTCATCCCTTATTTTTTTTCTTATTTCATAAATATTCCCTGTATTTTTATTACATATTCTTCAGAAACATTTGTTTGACTTTGTAATATTCAGTCAGGTAGACACACTCTTATTTAATCAGTTTGCTGATATTGGGCATATTATTTGTTCAATTTTGAACACATATTTTCAAAACACTCCAAAGAAAATTTTCTTGCAAAACTGTTTTCTGTATAAGCAATTATCTTAAATATATTTCCAGAAATGAAATCTTAGAAAGTCAAAGGGAAGGAATTAGATTGCCAAATTTAGCAGCTAATAATGCAGGACATTCATTTAAATTTTAATTTCAAATTATTTGTTGTTGTCTGAAATTCAGATTTAAGTAGGAGTTCTGTATTTCCTCTCACAATCCTAACAGAAATATTTTAAAGATTTCCATACTTATCTCCAATTCCTGCAGGTTAGAAGAGAGGAGGTCTGCAAGAATAACCTCTAATATTTTGTTTTGGGTCACAGTCTGTTTTGTTACTATTTTATTAAACCTCACAACAGCCTCTAAGAAAAGGAGTTACTTTAGCCCTAAATTGCAGATAAGAAAGTTGAGATAAGCAGTGGAATAAGTTTGAGACTCAGGGAATTAGGGTCCAGGAGAAGGACAGTCTAACCCAGCCAGCCTCTCTGATGGCCCCAAGAAACTGAAGAAAGAGGGATGGAGGAGGACAGGAGACTGTGTCTCCCAAAGCTGCAGGCCACTCTGAGACATCAAGGCCACCTCAAAGCCAAACAGCCATGTCAGCAGCCTTCCCATCTCCACAGACTCAAATCTCCACCACCATTAAAAGAAAGCCAGCGAGCACCTATGTGGCAAGATGGGAGAGAATTTGATTACACTGAAAAGAAACAAAGTCACAAAACTAATTTAACAGCTAATTAATTCTTTGAGTTCTTTTCCAGCTGCCAGCCTGGGCCCACCTCTTTGAATCTTCCCTGTCACCTTTGTTTTTGTTTTCTTTCTACTAAGGATCTCCTCTGCAATTCCCTGCTCCCTACTCCAGTCATTCTTTTTTCATGTCTTCTTTTTTTTTTCATTTCTCCTGTTCTTCTCTCCCTCCTACTCTTTTGTTTTTGTCCCACCATCCCTCTCTATCCCTTCCTTCCTCTTCCTTCCTTTCTTCCTTTTTCTTTCCTTCCTTCCTTCCTTCCTTCCTTCCTTCTTTCTTTCCTTTCTCCCTGAGCTGGGGATGGGGCTAGGCAAGCACTCACCGCTGAGCCGCACCCCAGTCCTTTTTCGTTTGGGAAATATTTAGGACTCCTTCACCTTCTTCTCTCACATCTTCTTTGCACTCATTTCATTCAGCAAACAGCACCCTTTCCCCCACCTAGAGCCACCTAAGAAAGAAAAGATTGTACGTAATAAACATGACCCCATCTATTGATTGTTGTTCAAAAATATCAAGTAGTGAGAGACTCAGTTCCTTCATTCCTTCCTCTCCTATGCCCTGCTCCTTTCTCCTTCCTCCTCAGTGTGACACAGAGAGCATCTGTTAGGAGTCGGTCCCCCTCAGTGTCTCAGCCTTCCTCGGTCCAACAGGTCAGAAAGGCAACCTGTCACTGCCCTGGACATACAGAAGAGAGGGACCACGCTCAAGATGCTCCTACAAAGGGCTGTGAGGACCCAGAGAAGATGCAACAGTGTCACCTGAGTGTCATGGGATACTTCATGTAAGAGATGTTCCTTAGGTGGGCACTGAAGGACTGGAAGACTTTGCACATACAGAGAAGCATTGGAACCGGGGTGGAGGTTGAAGCGTCCCTTTGTAGTTAGAACATTTTGAGGCTGCCATCCAGAGAAAGACAAAGGTAAGCTCTGGCCCATGGTTTACCGCATCCATTGTAACCCCCTTCTTGTGCTTCTCAGGAATGCCTCCTGTTTGATGCCAAAAGGTCATAGGTAAGGCTGGCGATGACCTCTGGAGTCCCCGTCTAGGCACAGAGCAGACCTGTGCTTCCAGAGCCCCCAACCACAATCGATTAAGCACTGTTAATCCTAACCTTCTTCTAAATGATTCAAGAAATGAAATCTTACGATTTTAAAACTTCTCATAAAAATGGATCAATCAGCACAAGGCTGAAATAATTAGTTCCCTTTGCTAGGAAAAAAATAGTGCTTCTTAATTATTGTACTGATTGCGTGAGAGGTTTTTAAATACAATAAAGAGGCCTCTGAAGGCTCTGTCCTTCTACCTGCCTATAGGGGAAAGGATCTAATTAAAACAAAGAAAATGTATTAATATTTAATGGTGTGATTTTCCCCCACTTCCTTTTTGCTTCTCGATTCAGTGTCAGTTCCAAAAATTCTCCCAAGAAGGAACACTTAGAATCTCATAAGTACAATGCTGTCAGAGCACAGTTTTTATAAACAGCCTGTGATTCAGAGCTCCTCTGTCAAGTCACTGTGTCACCCTCAGCCCCCTGATGGTATCCTGGCCTCCTGCCCCACACACCACAGTTCCTGGAGCTGCATGTCTCCAGGGTCCAGTCCAGTTCTGTCTTTTGTAATGGGAAACCTTGAGGAAGTGGACAGAGCACTGTGGAGGACCCTACCAGCTGCCAGGAAGAGCCAATGAGATGAGTGAGCGAACGCTTAGCAGAGCCCCTGGTACCTAGGAAACACTCAGCAAATGTGACTTAATGGCACCATTACTATAACATACTCAGAAGCTAAGGTCCAGGGGTGGGGCAGGGTCATCTTCTAAAGCCACACATCACAGAATCAGCATAGGAACTCCTGGCTCATCACTCTTCTTGGTGTTTGAGCAGCCACCCAGGTATTGGCCCCAGCATCAGCTTTGTTCTGCACTGGTAGAAGAATGGTCTTTGCCACCTGGACTTTGTGCTTATCATTTGTAGCTTGATAAATGCTGTGGCCCCTCTGGAGCTACCTGATTCCCCTTCTAAAACAGGCCATTAGCCTTCTCTATCTTTTAGATTATTTTAATTCCATAAATACAAAATAATCTTTTTTTAAAAAAACCTAAGGCTACAAAGGACTTTATCACTGAACTGTCCAAGGGCAGGACTTCAGGCACAGATGAACCTAGGGACTGGACCAATGTCATTAGAACTTGGGTATTTTTTTTCTAGCTTTCTGTTTCATGCAGCCCTGATTCTCAGAAACCCTGTCCCCTAGAGGTTGTGAAATGACTAATAAAACTTTCACTCCCACCTAAGGTCATGCAGAGTGAGTCCCCCAGACTCCTGAGATTCTCTGAAAATGTCTTACCACATCCCACTGGTTGAGGTAGAGTGGGTCACATACTCGTTCCTGTTTGTGCTCTCCACTGCGGCCCGGGAGACGAGAAGAGAGAATGGCAGAGCTACTTCCTCTGAGTTCCTGTGAGTGGTCTGTGTCCCTCTACTCATCGGTTTCCCAGTAGAAAGAAGGGGGAACAAAATTCCACTGATGATCTGACAATCTATGCTTCAGTCCTAAAGAGTGTTGCAAGGTGACTTTCAGCAGTGATTACACAATAGAAGTCCAGGCGCCAAATTTGGCCCTCCTGGAACAGATTGGATTTGACCCACATCATATGTTTGAATTGGAATTCACCGTCAATATTCAGTATCAACAGAGCTCCTGGAAGAAGTGAACCTCTGGCCAGAAGGACCTCATTGGCCCCCTTTCAGTGGCACCCACAGAACCTGCCCACTCTCTCCTCTCAAGTTTAGTCTGGGCACTGTGGCCAATCTAGTTTAAAAGTTCTAAGGAGTCCGCTTGGGCTAACATGAATTCCCTTAGTTGTAAGCACCATTCACACCACTTGCCCCTCATAGGAGCTGAACTGTGCACTGATGGTGCTGCTTCCATCGTCAATGAGGGTCACAGGCAGGCCACAGGTCATAGATTCACTTTAGCCAGAAAGGACATGACATTTGAGGAGGCTCTGGAACAGTGTGGGAGCACAGCACCCAGGGGAACTGAGTAGCTAAGGTAGAGTAGGTAGGGACGGTGGCCTTTCTTCAGATTCTGTCCCAGCCCTCCAACTGGAAAGCTCAGAAGTAGGATCCCAGAAGAAGTCGCAAAGAAGGTATCCCAGCAGAATCTTTCTCTCACCACCTTCCCCATCTGTCTGACTCATGGAGGACAGAGGATTACAGACTGGGCACCTGACCCTCTGAGTGGTTTTACCTTTGCTGCACCCCTGCTGCTGCCCTCCTGCGGGTTTCCCTGAAAGTCAGGTTTTCAAAGCAGGGAGCCCTGCTGCTGCTAACGCTACTCTGCGTGGGTGGGGGGAGGAGTCACCACGTGTGCAGACCCGGAGCAGAGGAAAACAGTGGACTTTTTAAGAAATACAACTCAGTTCTCTCTTGTAGGAGGGAGGCGGGGTGGGGGGTGAGCCTGAGCCCACAGCCTCTGCGTCATTTTGCTCCTACTCACGCCCTGAATCTGTCCAGTCCTCCCTACCTCCTGTGCCCTCAGCCCAGAACCAGCACCTGGACAGCTGCTTCTCCCTCTCCTCTGAGCTCCCAGCAGCCACCCTCACCACCACATTTGGATCATAATCTGCCAGCAGCTTAACATTTAATAGGGACACAATCGAAACCCTGCACAGAGACCTGAAAAACGTCTGGTGATGTGTCTTCTCTCTCCCCGTGGGACTTCATCTGGGCCTCTCTCTTGCCCTGCCAAGTGCTGCAGTTGTCACCCATTCCACCTTCTGGGGGACCAGGGACTGTGCCACGCTCCACTGCCGCATCGAGAACCACATCTGCCACATAGTAAGAACCGAGTGTGAGCAGGATGGGGGGATAAGGGCAGGAGGTGGTCTGACCATCTGAGTTTCTGTTTCATGGCAGTTAAAGGCAACTATCTGTGAATCCCTGCAGCCTCCATTTAAAACTTTAACTGGGGGTACAAGACTCACAGAGGGAAAAGGGGGGAATGTTGGCATCCTTTTACAGTTTATTTAATTCACTCCGCCTGCTGGCACTAATTTAATTCATCTCCACGGCTAACGGAAGGACTGAATTGAAATATTAACCTCAAAGGCAGCACTGGAACAGATAATGGAGCCTGCCTGTAAGTGCTGAGCAGAAAGATAAAAGGGGAAGGAGCTGCCGCTTCCACAGGAGAATTAAAGAGGGAGGGGGATAGTAGAAGGCTTTTTTCTAATGGTTCATTTTCCTTCTCTTTAGTCCACAGTGATAAAAGCAAATAAATTTGTGTTTAGAATCACAGACACAGAACAAGGCCATTATATAAAGATATTATCTTCCTGGTGAAACTTCGTCAGAAGTTCTCATGTCGAAAGCATGCAAAGTGGATTAAAATATCACAGGCAAGCAGCAGAGATTGTCAAAATGACAGAATATTATTAAACCTGCATATTTATCCCTTAATTTTCATCTCCACACGAGCCCCCAGCGTGGAGCTGTTTCTGCATGAAGCTTCGGCCGCGTGGCCAGCTGAGCAGTGTGAGGGAGGGAGGGAAGGAGGGGAGCCTGCTTGGATGGAGCCCAAGAAGCCTTCCCAGCACCCCAGCAGCCTCTGGCTTGAGTAAAGTCCAAGCTAAGCTTCTAAATAAACAGAACGGTGGCTCTTCTGCCTGGATGACATCTCGCTAGTGTTTCTTCCCTCCCAAGCTTGTGAGCTGAGACAGAGAGGAGGGACCTGGAAGAATGAGTGGGCTGCAAGAATGACACCGGGTGGGCTGCTTCTGCCTGCAGGTTTTGGAGCGGGGAGCAAGGTGTCTCTCCCTCTAGGATTCCTCTCTCTCCAGGAGCTCTGGTGGACACCACTGATGAGCCATGTTTCCTGTGCTCTGCTGTGTGTCTGGGTTTTACTCGTGTTCTCCTGTTAATCTTCCCAGGAGTCCCTAAGAGGGGTTATAATCCTCCTGGCTTTGCAGTTGAGTCACTGAGGCTCAGAGGCCAAGCAAGTTCCTCAGGACCTGCTGTGGGCACATAGTGCCACCAGGTTCAAGCCCCACCCTGCTGGATTCTAAGCCAAAACAAATCATTCCCCTTTGGGAAGAGTGTAGTCGGTGGGGACACCTCTATAGGGAACGCTCTTGGAGGACTAAGTCCAGGGGACACAGCTCTGTGTGCAGAAGCTCAAACATGTCAACATTATCACTCAGCACCTCTGGAAAGTTGCAGGTGGGGACAACAGTTGCCTTGGGAGACCGAGATGAGAGATGGGGAGAGGGACAGGACAGGGAAGCAGGCCTATGTTTCAATGTCCTCCTTTGTGTGCTATTTGAATTATGTGTACATTGACTTAAAAAAAAAGGTAAAACAATGTGAAAAATAGCTTAGCTGGAAGAAAAGCAAAATCAGGGCTTTTAGGTCCTCTTCTAGCCTACTTCCTGTGCAAACACATCGTCCTTACCTTGATAGGACTGGTGTCATCGTATTCCCTGCTTTATTTCCGAGCTAGTACCTGCTCAGGGCTCTTCCTTTGTCCATGGGGAATGCCTGCCCCTTCTCTCTCTCAGTGTGAGTCTTGTACTTCAACACAACTCTAGCTCTGTCTCCTTCTGGCAGCCTTCCATAACTACTCTGCGACCTCTGTCCTCCCTCTCTGAAATCTCCAGCTTTCCCTGCCATAGGCCAGATCTATACTTTAGTTTTGATTCAGGGAGACAGCTCCTAAGAGCAGTCCAGCCACATTAACAGCTAAGGCTAAAGAGGCTCTTGCTACCTCCAGAACCCAGGCTCAGCATAAGGCCCAAACCAGGGAGGGAGCTGTCCAAGGTGGACGGTAAAAGGGCATCATAGGACTTATTCTCATTGACTAAAGGTAAGCTAAGGAGACTCAGTAGAATCACTCATGAGGCAAGAATCTTGTACATTTTGGCAATCCACTTTTAATAAAGGACTGCAATATTACAAAACCAAAATTTTGCACAAAAATGAATAATTAGAATAAGAACATAAGTCATAACAAATATGAGAGGCTTAGAGATTCAAGTCCCTTTTCAACCTCCTTTAGGTAATTTGCCAGAAATGCTCACATAGACACATTTTGTGGTAGTATCCCTCCTCCCCACAGCATTGCTCAAGTCCTGGAGCTCATGCAGACGAGAGGAGAGAGCCTGATGCTTCATTAGTTCAGCAATCAATCCAGCTCCTTGGAAGAGACCCACAGTGCTCAGGCACCTTTGTGAAGAATGACAATGATTAATCAACAAAAGCCAGCAAGTAACCAGGGAATCTAGCTTCAGTGATCCAGCACAGGGGCCTCATCGCCCTGCACGTGGTGGGACAACTCAAAGTAAGGCGCACCCCTAAGAGTCTGGATTAGGATCCTAGGCACCAGCCCAGTACCTGCTGAGAGTAACACTCAGCAGCAGGCATGTGGGTAGGTAGACAGAAGAGAGAGGAAAGCTTGCAAGGGGACCAGCTGGAAGCTTTCATGGTAAAGATGGTAGAGGTGGAGTCAGAACTGCATGTCTACTTGTGCATTTCACTAAGCTTTTTCTTCCTTCCTTCCTTCCTTCCTTCCATCCTTCTTTCCCTCCCTCCTCTCTCTCTCTCTCTCTCTCTCTCTCTCCTTTCTTTCTTTTTCAGTACTTGGAATGGAACCCAGAGCCTTTATGCTGAACAACATTCACAGCCCACTTTTATTCTAAGACAAGGTCTTGATAAATGAATAAATTGTCCAGGTTGGGCTCAAATTTACAATATTTCCTGCATTAGCTTCCCAGAGTGCTGGGATCAGAAATGTGCCACCATGCCTGGCTTCCACCAAGTATTTACAGAAAGAAAAATGCTCCTTCTGCATCTCTATACTCACTCTTCTAAAAAACAGAAAGGAAGAACCACATTCTAGCTCAGTTTTATAAAGACAGTAACATCTAATACTAAAGCTAGACAAAGGTATTTCAGGGAAAAACAATATTATTCATGAAGTAATCACTTCATGCATGTCAGAATAGAGAAAATTAGAAATACAAAATATTGGTGAGAATATGTAGCAACCAGAACTCTTACACACTCTTACACATTCACTTTGGGAAACACACTCACTTTGAAAAACAATTTGCAATTTCTTAAATATGTAATTTATAACCCACTACTCCCACTTGTGAATATTTCCCCAATACAAATAAAAGCACATATCCACACAAACACCTTTAAATGAATGTTCCTAGCAGCTTTAATCATAAGTCCCAGCCCAGAAAGTGTTCAACCACCCATGTACATGTATGAACTCCCCATAATGGGTATAATCATTAGGTACTAGAAATATGTACTAATAAAAGTGAAAATTTAAAAAAAAAGAAAGAAAATAAATGAATGACTAAACAACTTTCTTCATGGAATGTTATATAGCAATAAGAAGGAAACTTTGTCAACTATATGGAAAAGTCCCAAGCCATTCTACTGAGTGAAAAAAGCCAGACACAAAGAGTACAGGATATTAAATCCATCTAACTGAGATTCTAGAAAAGAAACACTCCTGTACAGTGATGTAGAACATACCTGTGGTCACTCAAGCTCAGGAGTAGAGATGTGCAAAAAGATGTGTTGGAACCTATTTGGAACCACAGAAAATGCTATATTTTGACTGGAGGAGGTGGTTACAAGGGTATATGTATTTATCAATGCATATCAAACTATAAAACAAAGTTTACCTTGAATTTGAAAAAATGCAACTGATTATTTTTTTAAGTTGCATTTTAGGCCCTTTTCCCAAACACTTTGATTTAGTATTTAATGTTGGAGCCCATGCAATGGTATTTTTCCTTACACTTCCTCACTGCTTCCAGGGTAAGACCCAGCTTGGCCAAGGGATGGACTTAATTTTTGAAAAAGTTACTTGTATCACATCACTCCTTAACTCAAACCTATATACAAATGTCCTTTTCCTATCTTTCCAGACTTGTGTCCAAACACTGCACATGTCTCACTGTGCTTCTGCCTTGCTGACCTTGTCCTTGTTTCATTAATGTCCCCAGCATCCCTGCTGCATGCTGTAGCCCTGCCTGTGATGCACAACCCTTTGCTCACGGGACCAGATGACTTCTTCCACTCAGGACACTTGCTCAGCAAGGCCTGCCCTGACCTCTCCATCTGCAGCCCCTCTCCATGCCAGGTCTGCAGGCCTCTCTCCATCACACCCACTCTTTTTGTTAAAACAGTACTTATCATTTTGTGAAATAATTTTAGCTGCACCATGATTTGTTGACCCATAAAGTTTTGTCTGTCTTGTTTACTGAAGCACGTTGTTATCCAAATGGTGCCTAGAACTTAGTGAGTGCTCAATAAAAATCTAGCTGAAAAAATAATTTGACCAACTTGCTGGTAAACAATGAAAATAAAAGATCCACCACAGATACATGGAAGAAATTACAGAAAAAAATCAAATAATTCTGAAATGATACAACAGATAGTGATGGAAACCAATTTTTCTATTTGCTTTTTCACTCTTGCCCACTCCCTGCACCCCCAGCATTTTCATAAGTCTTCACAGAGAGGCAAAACTGACCTGAACTCCTTTGGATATATTTACCCAGCCCATGAGTGACCAGCACCGTTCTCCAGGTACTGTCATGCAGACTCACAGAGAGGAGCCCCAGACAACCTTTTATACCCATGACCCCACCTCCATGGCCACAGCTAATTGGAGAAGTGATAGACACATGCTCCTACCCTGACCAATCAGATCATCTAGTGGAGGAAGAAGGGACCAAGGAAACTGGCTTTGTTGTCCCAGAGGACAAATGCAATGTGAGCAAATAGTGAGAACAGAGCTAGACTCTTGGACTTTCCTGTTCCAGGGTTTTCTTAGGCTCTATCACATCTTCATCCTGGAATTCTCTTTCACAGAAACCATCTCTTCTATTTTCCTTTATTTTGGTTCAGTTCACTTGAGTGTTTCTATTACTTGGTACAAGAATGATGGTAACTAATCAAACATATGTTACTGTAATATTAGGAAAAAATAACATCATCGGAATTCAGTTATATAAAATGTTTCCAGTATGAGTACATATTTATAACCAGAACATAAAGAGAGGTTCTCTGGCCACTCTGCACTTCCAGCCCTACCCCCACCTTGTTATCTCCTCATTGCATCCACACCTGCACCCCACCTCTACCATTTTATTGGGTCTCTGGCCCAGGAGATGCTTGGGAACTTCAGATTTCCTCACTAAATCCAGAGTTGGCAGTGAGGTGCTGATGGAGGTATGGGTGACTGTGTCCAAGGTCAGCTCAGCCATGTCTGGGAGCAGCCAGCCTTGAAGACACAAGTGCCCCATGCCTGCTCAGCACTAATTTGAGCTGTGACACCATTTTCCAAGCTGTCACCACCTCAGACCACTACAGAACTTCTCTTGAGGAACGAGAACGGTTGGTATTCGATTTCCCTCCTCCACTTCCCAAGAGCCGAGTTCCCAAGTTCAAAGACATCTATCATGGAGAGTGATGGATTGTATTTCAGAGCAGGTTGGCAGCAGGAGGGAATTGGATTCAGAAACAACCATCTGGCTTTTGCAACTCTGTGCCCTTTGCCCTGTTAAGCATCAAGCTGGCTGTCACATAATCCAAGTGGTCACAGGAGCAGAACTGCCCCTTGCATTGTACCCGGACAAGCCTCCTCTAGACTGTAGAAGCAGAAGCGTGCACACACACAAAGCCACTGCTGAGACTTCTAGGATGCTATTGGAGGCTGAGCTCAAAGATCTTTTTGATAAAGTGCTATCTGCTGGATACTGGGAAGACAGAAAATTTCTGCCCTCCAGGAGCACTCATTCATTCATTCACTCAAAAACTCTTACTTTTTTATACCTACTTGACCTGAGCATTGGAGGTTTGCTTCCCATTGCAAAAGGAGTAGCTCTCAGTATCGGAAGTCTCAACACAGAGGGCAGACTTCAGCTGGGTACTAGGCAGGTCTTACTGGTTTGAGCCTTCCTTCTCTAAGGCCGTTGTTTCACTCACAAATTGGGGATAATAAGAATACCCAGAGAAGAGTAGAGACTGAAACAGTGCCTATAACATACACCTGCAAGTAGTGAATGTTCTTCAATATTAGCTGGTTTTACTTTTCATTGTTGTTATTTTTATTGTGTCCATGCCAACTTTATTCAGGAACAATGCTCTATTTCTCAAGTGACTGATTAGATAGTGTAATATCCTGTCTATTTCAGTAGCCATGATTTTAATAGAATAGCTCACACGCATAAAGACTATTCTTACTGCATGTGATTTACTCTGGGCCTTCATGACTCCAGGCTCTGGACAATTGTGGACCTTCACAAACTCAGCATCCCAGCCCTGGCTGTGTGACCAGGAGCTTGATTCTCGGGTTTCATTTTGCTTTTGATGAGTAGATTGGGAGGCAGCCAGTGCAAGCACCAGTTGTTAGCACACCTGGGGAGAAATCCTGTCTCCTTACTGCTTAGCACAGAGCAGAAGAGGCAGCCAATCAATAAGCAGCAGGCAATGACAGCACTTGCAACTGACAAGCAATGTCACTCTCCTTCATGGCTTCAAAAACACTTTAGGGGTGGTGTGCTCTGGAAATTGCCAAGTTATATATATTTACCAGGAGAAGCTCAAAGAAGCAAAGAACAGTAGAGTATATGTTTGGGTCATTCATCAAGATAAATCCAAAAGAAGAGAAAGCAAGCCAAAACATTTTGAAAGATTCTTTGCCTTCATAGGACTCTCATCTACATAATCATAGGATGAAAGTGTTTAGAAAAAGGTTTTTTAAAAAGATACGAAAGAAAGAAATGTAAGCCCTATTTTGCGGGGGTATAAATAAAGAATGAGAGGTGAGCAGATGATGTAATCCACACTGAATACATAAACAGTCACATTAGCTAACATTTATGGAGTGTCTATTGTGAGCCAGAGTTAGTACTAAGTTCTCCCATGTGTATTACTTCCTTTAATTATCACAACATATTAATGTATGTAAAACACTTAACAAGGTACTGAGAAGGTGCTCGGTATCAAATTGTCACCATCATCACTATTTTGTTCCTCATCTCTCCTTTCCAGGTGAGGATATTGAGCCTTGCAGACGTGAAATGGCCTTCATTTTTTAACTTCAAAAAGGTCTCAAACTTGGTGTGTGTGTGTCTCTGGGTGTGTGTATCTGTGCTTTAATCTAAGGATGAAAAGAATGGGAAATTTTCGTTTCTTCAATTCCTTAATGAAGATATATAGTGGGCACTATCATCCCCCTACTTTATAAATGATATTTCTTTGCCTGAGCTTGCAGACAAGACAACAAGACGATGGAGACCTCAGAAAACTTTCCCCATATCACAGAGTGACAAAGGCAGGGAAATGAATTCCCAGATATTTCCAAAGTCTTTCCTTCTCCCTCGGATAATGTAGGCCTTGGAACTCAACTGAAGAGCAGAGATACCATATCTGTAACCTCAGAGCTATTGAAAAACCAAGAGGACCTGGGCATGAGGGTGCATGACAAGGACAGAGCAGAGTGCAGGTGTCAGAGGGCCTGCTCAGGAAAGGCTGCTTTTGAGAGCTGGACAATCACAGGATCCAGCCCCACAGTCACCCAAGAAAAGTACTTCAGTTTGAGAACTAGTAAGGGAGAGGTTTCCTGGGTAAAAATGAAGGGCTAAAGCTATTCCTTTTCCGCCCTGGACCCCTCCACTTTCAGGCATGTGTGACTGTCTCCAGTACCTCCCAGCTCAGCTTAGCTGGGCTTAATATTCTCGAGCCCATGGGATTAGTCCAGCCAGTTGGGACTGTGATTAGTTCTTGGGACCTCCCTAGTGTCCTGGTTGAAGTTGTCATCAATGATGGTTTTCCCTTCCCTCAGACACCTCCTGGAGTCCACCCAATTCCACACTTCACTATGCTTGCTGCTTGCTGGACAAGGCCAGCAACACAATATCATCCTCAACCCCTGGAGGGTGAAGGAAAGGGCAGCCATCACCTTGACTGTCACCCCCACTCTGTGAACTAGGGAATCAGTCTCTGCAAACATCTTTGAACATCCCTGAATGCGAAAGTCAGAGCCAGACATTTGCTTACTGGGATGAAACATGGAAACTCTGGTCTAGCTGTAGCCTGAGCGAACTCATCCATCCATGTGGCCACTCACAATCCCCATTTTGAAGATGAGAAAACAGAGGTAAATACTTTGTCCACGGAACTAGCCATGACTGTTCCCAGCCCATGACTGTTCCCAGTCCAACCCCTTTGCAAATCTCTTTCTTTTCCCAGGATGCCTGACTGTCAGGATGGTCCATAATTTAACCTCCCAGTTCTCCCCTTCCATACCTTTCATTTCAGTAATACACTATTTGTATTCCCCAGAAAGCCCCCCTCTGGAGAGAGAACCTTTTGTGCGGAGGCCCACTGCATCCCCAGACCCTGCTTTCCTTCTGCGCGCAAACGATGCAGTCACTTATTAGCTCACTGATATGGGGCATAAGGTCAGCCCCCGGCTGGCAAGTCCACAAAGGAATTCCTCAGGGGATGCAGCAGCTACACATCTAGACTTCTGAGCCGGGGAATTTCTGCCTTTGTGCCTACGCCTGAATTAATTAATCATTCTTTTAACTCTGGCTGTGTCTACACGCATTATTATAACAGTCAATTCTGTTCTCCAAAATAAGCTCATTTAAACCAGTGATCTAATAGCTTTCTCTTTCTTTCTTTTTCTTGCTGGGTTTTTGTTTTAAAATAGAGCCAATCTTAAGAATGGAGAATTCAGTGAGGCTACAATCTTAATAGAAAAGTATCATTCATTCATTCATTCATTCAACACATTATATGACAGGACTTAGCTAGCACTAAGAGTGAATGAAACATACCTGGCACTGACGGCCACTAGTTTAATACAGGGAAGGAGGTAAAGACAAACACAGCACAGAATAACACAGTTAACCCATCGCACTGGTGAAAGGATGATCTTCGCTCAGCTCCGCTCCTAAACTATAGGAAAAGCAAATATTCATCCATCCTGCAGGGCATAAAAGAGGGATTCATTCAGTTAGCAAACCTAGAGAACCTCTGTAGTCATGGCAGATCCATTCCAATGCCTTTGCCACCAACTGTTGAGTAATTTTGGCAACACAGGGTGCTCGTGGGGATGGAAAGGGAGCTGAGAGTAGCACGGCCCAGGAAATGCAATGGTAATTTCCTTCTTGCAGGTGAATGAGCAGTTTTTAATAGCCATCCTCCTAAATCCAGACTGAGCAATGACATGCATAAGGTTAGACTAGCATTTGGCTTTCAGTATCTATAAAGAAAGAGCTCTTTAATAGGCCTTGTGTGTCTACAGGATGTGACAGATTTAAGCTAGTTAAGAGAATGGATTGTTTTCAAGGACTAATTAAATGATGGAGCTATTGATAGTATGAATCACTCTCAGCTGTCATTAAAGCAGCCCTTCGATGTCACCCAGGAGGCCCAGCTCTGCCCGCCTGCAGCCTGCTGCGTGGCCCTGTGCACCTTACAGCCTATGGGCTGGCACCTGGGCTGTGCTCCTCACAGGCTAGAAGCTCAAGGCCACACTGCCAACATCACGAACCTCAGGTTTGTCTTTTGTACAATGGGGCTGGCTCCCCTCATCTCCTAAGATTAAGGTCAAGCACATGATGTTGCAGAAAGCATTTGATGAGTGCCTAAATTGTTATTCAAGGATCAATCACATAAGCTTAGGGTAAATAAAACTTGTCTGCACAGTTGCTCAAGTGCAGTGGTGGCATGTGATGGTCACTAACTCAGATTGGCCGACAAGGATGTCCTGCTGTCTGCAGTCTCACTGCTGCTTGGAGGAGGTACAGAGCCCGAAGTGGAGGATGAGAACGTCTTGGCAACTAGAGGGGAAACCACCCTGTATGTGATGAACTGTGTTCCAGAATATGTCCATCCTGTAGAACGCACCTGGGTGTGGGATGGACAATACTTGTTCTCCATCTCGGCTTTGTGAGAATTTACTCCCTCTCTCTAAAGGTCCTACCCCCTGGAGCTTGGGTGGAGATGCTGGGGAAAGGGTTGCTCCCACTTCTGTGCAAACTATACATTTTATCTTTCACACTGAGCTCTGGCCAAAGGACGGATCCCACCCATCTTGGTGTTCTGTCTCTGTGATGTGCTTTAGGCCTTCCTAGCCATCACTCTCTGCAAATTCTTGCAAGACTCCAACATGCTGCTGTTTATACTCCAGGGTGGTGCATCCATCAGGACTACATACCCACCTACCCAGAATTTGTACACCCTGGGAAGGGCCTTTAGCAATGTTTCCTCTGAGCAGAGGACAAGTCAAGTTAAGGCAGGGCCCACATCTAATGCTTAAAGTGTTGAATAAGCACATGTGTGAGAGTCTCAGATTCTTCACTTCAGGTTTCCTGAACTCAATTTGCATCCTCAAAACTGGCATATCTTCTTGAAAAATTGAGTCCATTAGGTCTAATATTGTAACTGCACATAGTCCTGTCCCATTTTGCTGCTCCCCCAGCCCATTGTGATTAATAAGTATCCCAAGGGCTGCTCCAGTCCAGACTGGGAGCTCACAGTGTCCCTTTAAGTCACACTGTCAGAGAATATGTACCTGACATTAGATAACTCTGTGCCTCTTCTGACCCAAATCCCAGCTGACTCAGAGCATGGCTGCACCTGTCACCAAAGTCCCCAAGACTCACCCTTCATGAGGAGCTGTGTCTGGGAAATCTGGGCTGCTGCTTAATCCTCCCCCAAAGGAAGAAAAGAGGCTCTTGTTTTAGTGTGAAAATGCACTCAACACTGTGCTCATGGCCGCGTCCTGTCCCCACCCTGGAGATGCGTCCATCCTGGGTCTACAGATGTAAAGCGAAGCTCTGGAATCCCAATCCTGACCTGTGCGGCCCTCTGGATAGGGAAGTCATGGGGGCTGCAAGGCCACATCACATGCCACACACTCTTCTTGAATGGAGAGGGGAAGGATCAGCAGACAGACACCAAGGTACCAGGCCACTCGTGGCCAAATACTAACCCAGCATGTTTCAGTGGTGACAAGCGATATGAGGAACATCTATAGCTGCTAGAGAGCTCAGGCATGGCTTCCTGAAGAGCAGACAGCCAAGACTGGCCAGAATGGCGAGGACAAATAAATTGAGGGAAGACATGAACCACTGTGACCCAGCCAGAAGGGACAGTGTGTGCAAAGGCTGGGAGGTAGGAATGGGATTGGTATGTTCTAAAGGTAGAGAGAAGCTGAGTGACCAAAACCCAGTTGTCAGGGAGAAAGAGGAGCAAAGGCTGGAGTATGCAAGGCCTGTGAATGAAGCAGAAAAGGAAGTTTTAGACTGGGCAGATAACACAAGGGCACTATCCGATGTGGGATGAGTAATAATCTCTGAGCTACAGTGTGAGAAATTAGGGAAAGAAGCTGACGCAGGTCACAGGGAGATCTCAGCTCCAGTGTAAGCAAGGATTGTGAAAATGGCAGGTATGGCGACAAGGAGGCTCCCTAAGGAATGGTGATAGCCAACTTGGCAAAAGTGGTGGAGGCTGAGCCACAAATGACCACTATGGAGATGAACAGAAAATGTAGCACACAGCATGGACTGAAGCAGCCTCAGAAATGGAGAACAAGGGGGAACAGAGAGGACTCTGAGGGGTCCGGTCTGAGCAGGTGGGTGAGCAAGACAGCCCTGTGTAGCCTGGGTTTCTTTAGCAGGAAGAGGAATCCACAAGTCATCACATCAGGGCCCTGGGATGGCGACCAGAGAAAAAGCCTCCTGGTGTGACAGTTCCCCCAGGGCAAGCAGCAAGAGCATCACTGTCCATGTGAAGACTGGCAAGAGTGGCTTTGCTCCGTGTTTTTGCTTCCCCTTCCCCTCCCCACGCCCCACCTTCCTATCATGAGGAGGGATGCATCTCAGCGAGGCCCAGTGCTCATGTGGGGAAACACACTCTTACTTGCTATGCTTCCCCTGAATGTTGAACAGTCTTTATAAACTTGAATGATGGTCTTGTCAGCAGTGACAGTATTTACAGAATATACTGTTACATATGGAGGGAAATAGAAAGCGGTGATGTGGCAGTTCTGTGTGAGCTGTGGCCGCAGCGTGAGAGCCTGGAGACTGAGTGGAGACCATTCTTCCTCTGCTGGGCCTGCCCAGCCCCCTCACTCCCCAGTCTGCCAGCAAGGGACACGCGGTCCAAACACCTGCTGCGCCAGTGCTCTATGCAGTTGGGGAGGAGAGATGAGGCAGTGCCACGACCACACTGCAGAATTTTTACATAGCTCAGGAAAGAAACCTGAAAGGCCCAAAAGCTCTTGGATCTGACACACTTGGAGGTTGACTCAGCAGCGTCTTAGCCCTGAAGGCATTTCTGGGCTTGACCTGAAGGCCATAGATGGGATAAGCATACTTGCTAGCCAGGAAGCTATCTTCCCGAGCTGGTGAGGTCACTGTCACTGGAAGCTGCATGCTACAGAGAAGCTGTCACCTGCACTTGGAGCTGCTGCCTTTTTCAGACAGCTACACACTGGGGAACACCGCTGTGCTGTGCTTGTGCTAAGAGTAGAAATGCACTGGTAACAAGATTCCCTGCCTACAGTTGTTGGAGAGAAAGAAGATAAGCAAGACAAGTGCCTTGAGAAACAAGAGGCTGCTACAACAGAGGTTGCGGGGAGGGTGGGAGGGGTCTGCAGTTGGGTAGGAAAGGAGCAGAAACCCCCATACTGAAAAGGAACAGCCCTGGGGGGGCCTGCAGCAAAGGAATCCCTGCAGAGAGATAAGCTATGCAGGCCCATGAGGGAACATTGGACCACACTTTCCAAAGTCCCCTGTTCAGTGATACAGGGATGACATCTGGGGGTCAGGAACAGCAGATGGGGTTGGGGATAAGAGTCTGTTCAAGTCTTCTTGAGTATACATGCTGAGTCCAGGGTGTGGCTAGAGCATCGCCACTGTCATACTTTTACAGGGCAAAGACAGCCTGATCCTGGCGTTCCCATCCCTGGGCCCAGGGAGCAAGTCCAGAGAAGAGGCCGTGTCATGTGGGGGTTCCACAGCCTGGAAGGAAATTTTGTGTGGGGTTTAGTCTGTAGCCAGCTGGAACTGGGTGAAGGTGGGACAAAGTTTGGGAAAGGCCTGTCATGGCCCAGTCTTATAGTGGCAGGTGCATGGGACCAGGACCATGCTGTCTTTTTACCTTCCCCACCTCCTCCTGCCAACACTGCCAGCTCTTACACTGGACATATGCTGGGTCTTCATTTTCGATCCTGTGATAATTCTTAAAACAAGCGCCACAGTGAAAAAAGGTGAGCCCCCACCCATAGGTGATGAGGAAAGCAGGCAAACATCCAGTACCCCCTGCTGGGGGGGGGTCCCAGTGTGTGCCCATCGGGTCAGCTCCAGCAGCACAATTTCAAGGCTGAAATTTAAAAGCTGCACCAAGACTTCGTGCCGACCCAACACGCAAGCACATTAGCATAATGTGCCAAAGAAAACCTCTGTAAAAGTGGAGTCTGTTAAAATTCCTTAAACTGACAGAGAATAAAGGGGTTTTAATCCTTTTTTTAGAAGGAAGACTTTTAATTCAGCAGCCAACACTGAAAAGGTTTGGGATTATGGTCCTGGGACCATGAGAGTCAAAGTTCGGATCTCCACAAAGCCATGTTCATGAGGAGTAAGAACAGGGATGGAGACTCCTGTTGGGTTTTATAGTGTTGAATTAGGTCCTCCTATGTGCCAGGCAAGGCCTGTACCACCAAGCTACACTCTCCAGCCCTACCTTAAAACTTTAAAATATGGGTCAGATTTGAGTTCCTCTTCTTCCTGGGCACCAGCAATCTTCTGTCCAGGAAGAAAGCAGTGTCAGAATTCCTAGGCCATGGACCCTGAGGACTCTGTTGGTTATGGTAATCTGTACACGTCTATGTGCAGGCAAACTAGGACGATGCTGGCCAACACTTCCCCCTGGGGTTTTCTGCCAGCATGAGATTAGGACAGAAACCAGACATGAATCCAGGCTGGGCCTACCACTCAGCTGCTGAGCCAGAAAAGCAGAGAAGATGCCAGCACCGCATTCTGGTCTGAACCTGAAGTCTCCAAGCTTATTCAATCTGCTGTCAGAATCTAGTTAACTGAGGACATAGGACTGAGGTTCCTGCTTTCTTGCTAGTAGTTATCTGGGGACACTCTTAGCGCCTCAGGCTGCCTCTGCTCCCTGGCCCATGGCTGTCACTCACAGCATTGATGTTTGCTTTCTTCCCACACCCAGTAGGAACCTCATGCTTTGAATCTCTCTGCATTCTGTCTCTGATCTCTAGACCCAGACTTAAAGACTCTTGGGATTAGGTCAGGCCCAGTGGAATAACCTCCTTTTCCTTAAGTTAAATGATGTGTGACCTTAATCTTATTACTGGGTTTTCCAACATAGTAGTCACCTATCTAACTCACATATTCACCCCTTCTGCTCTGCTCAAGGGTGGAATAGATCGGCCTACCAGCTGCCCACACTAGGATCGGAATCAGGAGTCTCAGGGGCCACTCTGGAATTTGGGTACAGCAGGCATCCCTTCCAGCTGTGCTCTGGTCCCTGCAAGCACCACACTAGCCCCCCACCAGTCGGAAGTCACTGTGCAGATCCCAGAGACAGATTCACAGGAATTTCCTCTGGTCATCTCCTCAGTGACAGAAATCAGGGAGAAAGGCACATTGTCTGCATGAGCATGTTTGATGACTCTCAGTTGTCTGGTTTTTCTTTGGGGATTTGAAAATCAAAATTTACCCAAAATGGATCACTGAGACTCCACGGCCCCTGTCATTGCTAAGGAGTGGAAAAGTACAGGTCCCAGGGTCAGACAGTGGAGCTTCCTGCCCAGCTGTGCAGCCTTGGACAAGACAGGTGGCTTAGCTTCTTTGAGCCTCAGTCTTCTCATTATGAACCAGAAGCCAGCCTTGCTTCATAGACTCACCATGAGAACTAGATGTGCTTCCCCATTCAGGGTACTTGGTGCAGTGCCTGAAACACACACCAAGCAGCTGACAGTGGGGAGGTGGTGGCATTCTTTATCACACTTCCAGGAAGTGCTGGTATACTTATTCGTGTGTGTATTGTATGAGTACATGTGCATTAGGTGCTCGCATGTGCCCATTTATGCACATGGATATGTGTGCATATGTGTGTGACCATATACTGGTGTGTTCATTGTATGTGTGTATGCACATATGCATGTGTACATTGTATACATATGCATACTTACATGAGTAAACAGATGGAAGAACATCCAGGCTCTCTGGCCCCTGTCTCAATTCAGTCATCAAGAAGGTACCTATGCCTGGCATGGTCAAGTTCTTTCCAGTCTTTGAACCTCTATTTCTCCATTTGCAAAGCAAAGATTGGACTTTAGTTCTAAGAGTACATGCAGTAGTAAAGCTGAACCTACTCATGTGGAGAACTTCTAAAGCTTTCTTTGTCTCTTGTTTGATTTAATAATTGTTTACATAATTTTTACATACACACTATACTAGTCAAGTCCTCCAGGAAACAAAACCAATAGGATATATGTTTATAACAGAAAAACAATGTGTTATGAAGAATTGGCTCAGGCAATGATGGAGACCAAGAGTCTAGTCCCAAGAGAGCTGATGGTATAAATTCTAATCCAGGTTTGAGTCAAAGGTGGCCAAAGATAGATGTCTCAGTTTGGAGACAAGCAGAAAGAAAGAATTCCCTCTTGCTCAATCTTTTATTCTATTCATGTCTTCAACAGATAGGGTGAGGCCCACCCAGATTGGTGAGGACAAACTGATACAAATGGTAGTCTCTTCCAGAAACAGACTCCCCCAGACAGCTGGGAAGCCCATGGCTCTGTGAAGTAGACATATACAATGAACTTTCACATACCCTTTGTACACCTTTGGTATACAAGAAGTATTACATTTTAAAAGATTAAAAATATAGGAGACACTCCATCACATTCAGGGAGCCTAGAAGGTAATCCTTGACATGAAGAGCCACCGTCCCTCCCTGTTAGCATTCCCTACAAGAGATTTCCTCTGTTCTCCAATTAGAGTCTTCCTATCCGAAACAGTGCTACCCATCTGAACAAGATCCCAGGCCACAGTGCATTGTAGCTTCTAACCGTTCAGTCAGACTTTCTGATTCAGCACATTTTAATCAATTTTATTTGCAAAGATCAGGAAGATGTCATCTGTAATAATCCCATCCAACCTTCCAAAGTCAGGCTGATAAAAATATTAATGTCAGCTTCTTGCAGCCTGGCAGAGAGCAACACCCAGCTTGACAAGCAAACAAATGGCCCTGAGCTGTCTGCAGGATGCTGATGAGCCCATATTAATGAAGAGATTCATCAGTGAAAGCTGCCTTCAGGCAGCACCGCCACAGGCTGAGACAGACCAGAGTCTCAGCAGCTGTCCCAGCGAGGTCTTCTTGTCCATAGACAGGGCCGCGGTCCGTCAATTCAGTGAATCTCCTCAGATAATTCACTGTCCTTGATAATGTGCTACAATTCAGGCACTCAAATCACCCAGAGACACTCTCCTTTTATTCACTCTGCCAACTATCCCCTCCTTTGCCAGTGATCTGCCAGGTGTTTCCAGCTGTGATGTGAGAGGCATCAGGCTCTTTGAGAATACCAAATAATTCTAAACAGGAATAAAGTGTTATTTCCATGTGCCACAGCCATATGACCCCTGACCTTATCCATCCTGAAAGTGTATACTTAATCACTGTATTCGCTCATGCAGCTTCTTAAAGCACAAGGAAGAGCTTGTAAGGCTCAACTTACAAGCAGCTTAGCATCTGTACTCTAACTTATATCCCTCTATCAATATTAACACTTTGGCTTTGACCACCATGGGCTCAGAGTTTTGCTTCTAATTTAACTGGAGTCAGGGTAGAGCCAGGCATGTTTTAATATTCATGCATCACAGATAGAAGGCCACCTGCTCTGGGCTGTGCTGGAGGGGCTGCAGAGCAGCTGCTGGACTCCTTCTTCAGTGCTCATTGTATGACTCCTCTCCCACCTTCATCTCTCTGCCCTTACTTATTCTTCAGGGATGACCTCTTTCATCGTGATTGGGGAAATAACCAGTCAAACCCATACAGGTGAACAGCAAGACCAAGTGGCCATTTTCCACTCTCCAAATGCAGGAAACCTTCCAGCTTGCTCCAAAGAGAAGTGCAATCTGCCAACATAGGATCATTTGAGGAATCTGGCAGTTTGTGCAACAGTTCCCGTGTCACAACAGCCACCATGAGTGTGATCCCCTAATGAGAGTGTAGCATGTGACAGCAACCTTCTTGCAAAGAAGACACATTCCCCAGCAGACGACAGCATTCTTGGGCCACTTACAGCCACACTTCACAGTTGTGGCCATTGGCTTTGCCCACTCACTCTCCTCTGCACGGCCTATTTGTAAAACTGGAGCACTAAACATTCCTCAGAACTGCACAGACATGGCCAAAGGGCTGCTGCTTACTCAATGACTAAAATGTCCTGCTTCACTGCCCTGGATGCCCTGCAATGGCAGGTTTGTTTAGTTGCTTGTCATTTGCTTGTTTAGCAAAATTAACATCCAAAATGAAACATTCATCACCACGATTCTCCAGAAAGTTTAACAATAAGGCCACGAACCAGAGCCAAGCCTGTGCTCTGCAGACTTTTCTATGACTGGGCAGCAATGGAAAGGCGATCTGGGGTGGAAGGGATCTTATTTTTTTTTCCACCCTGACTCAGAGCTAAGAGATATAAATAGAAATCGAGGTGTTTTCTTACTTAGCCTTCAGCCTTAGGGAAGATGAGAGGGAAGGAAGAAAAGGACAAGATTAGAGAGAGACAAAAGGAGGACAGAAAATGAGGAGCAAGAAGTGAAGAAGGGAACATTTTAGAGGCTTAATACTCACTCAGAAAGTGACCCAAAGATAAGCTATTGACCTGTACACCATTCCTGCTCCCTAAGAACAAAAACACTTGCAGACCGTGTAGAACCCAGGCACCGTGGAGCAAGGATTCCATCAGTGGTGTGAGCTCTGTGGAAGGCAGGAAGTGGGGCGCTAGGAACACAGTCTCTGGAGTCAGAGCTGAGCCAAACCACTGACTCTGTCTCCATTCCATTTTTACCTCAAGGGTAATAGTAATAGTATACACCTCCTCAGGAGGTTGTGAAGATTCAATAAAGCAGATCATGCAGCACTGTTAGCACAAGGGCCAGATCATAGCTGCATGCATACTGAATGTTCATGTTCATTAGTGCTGTCTGTCACATGTAAGGTACAATTGGTTTCTCTGGAGGCCTCCACTCTTGCTGGGATGCAGCTCCCTGGGCAGCTGGTACTGGGCCATAGCGTCTCTGAGCAGCTGGCACCCAAGCTCAGAGGAGCAGATTGCTTTCCTCACTTGCATTTGCAAAATCCTCCATTGATCTTTATTAAAAGGTAGAGTAGCTGGGCTAGAAGGCAGAGAATGCTACTTCTCAGCACTAGCACTCCTGCCCTGGCATCTGTGTGCCCATCATGCAATTATAAGAGTTTGGGGACTGAGTGTATCTGGCCCTCTCCTCTAGTAGTGTTTGCACTATCTGATACCAGAGTGTTTACATTTTACCTACCACTTCGCACTCGGCAGCATGCCTCCTGATGTGTTAATTTGTCTTTTCTCTTGAGGAGAAAAGGAGAGCTTCTCCCAGGCTAGAAAGAGGTTCCTGTAGGTGACATGGGAGAAAGACTGGGCCTGCATCTCCTGGGCCTGCCTGTTTTTTTGTTTTGTTTTGTTTTGTTTTGTTTTGTTTTGTTTTGTTTTCTAAATGGTGACACAGAGGTCTCCAGAAATGAATGGACCTCACAAGTTGAAGCTGTGAACTCCAGGGTCATGTAAGACCCAAGGACTTTGGCATAACTCCCTGCAGAATAAGTAGGAGATAAGCAGAACTGAATTAATATTGGAAGCTGCCTTTCTACCAGCAAGATGGAAGAAGATGGAGCTTCCAGGATCCAGGTTTCAGTTGATTTAAAGATAATTAAAAGCTATAATATTAATTGTATGCCTGAAATCGTGAACTATAGTTCATGCATGCTCTCTACTCCTCTCTTCCTCTACAGCCATATTTATTTAGTCCAACAGGAATGCTGCCACAGTCATCTAGATGCCTCCTTGCATCCTTTTTCTCTACTGCAACCTGATCTCTCCACCTCTGAACTTGCCTCTCCCTTGGTAAGACATGGCTCAGCTGGCATGCAGACCCTCCACTGTTGGCTCCCTCCTAACTGTCCGGCCACCCCTCCCCTTCCCTCTTCTTCTGCACCATGCTGCAGCTGTTGGCATCACCACCTACATTTACTGAGTTCTCATCATAAGCCAGGTGTTCATCTGCATGCTGCCTCATCTTTTTGGCCTCTATACCTGAGAAAATAGCTTCTGTTTTATCATCCTCATGTGTGGATGAAGTCACTGAGGTACAGTCAAGTTAAGGAGCTCTACGCCTGGTTTTACCTAATCTTTCCCACCTCAGGAAATGGTACCACCAGCTACCACCAAGCCCAAAACCCAGAAGTCATCTTGATTCTTTTCTTTCTATCACTCCCACAAACACCTAGCAGCAAGGCATGTAGATACTTCAAACTGCTTTAGCTCCACATCTCCCTTTCCACTGTTATCATGTAGGTCAAAGACACCATTTCCTGAACTGAAACACATTAAAGTCTTATTTTGCTTTAGAAGAGGATGCAGGTACATAAAATAACTTCAGAAAATTTTTAATATGTGGTGTGTGTGTGTGTGTGTGTGTGAGAGAGAGAGAGAGAGAGAGAGAGAGAAAGAAGAAAGAAAAGAAAAGAAAAGAAAAGAAAGAGCATATAATGATTAAAATTTAGAACCACAATATGCTTTTTTTTCTATTTTTACAAGAAAAAATATGACTGTGGTCATACACAAGTTACTGTCCTTCAACTTCTTCCGTTGATACATGTTGTCATCGCTCTAGATCCATCACATTCCCCTAATGTCCTAGAGCTTACATAGCACCCCCTTTTGAATGACAGATGAGTTATTTTCTTTTTAATTATGACTGCTATAAACATATTTAAATAAGGTCCCTTCACATATAATGGGAGGTTGAAAAATACCATAAATTTTACATTAAAAAAATAATTCAATAAAAGACACATTACTGTTAATCTCCCTTCAGCTCTTCCCTCTGGCTCATAACGCACTTATCCCATCTTTCTTGCCACTTTCTGAGCAGTTCTGGGTCCTCTTTCATGAGTGTCTTCATGATATGTGATTTAGAAAACAATGTGAATGCTACTGTCTAGTACCATCCTAGGAAAATACAGGCTGGTAAAAAATTATGATGAGCCCTCATACACTGTACTCACCAGATCAGCACCATGACACTTCTAGCTCATCCTGAAAGTCATAATGACCATGAGAGTCAAAATAACCACAAGCATTTTCAATCACTTCAGGACACTGAGGTAGAGCACTATGTAAGAGTCCAACTAGACACTTATGAAAGAGGAATTCCAGAATTGCCTCAGAAAGTGGCAAGAATAACGGGACAGTGTGTTTAAAGTGAGAGAAGGTATTTTGAGGGGGATTAATGGTGATGTGTCTTTTACTGTAACACACATTTTAAGTATTCACAATATTTTTGATCACACCATTATACACATTTGGAGACACATTCATATTGCATTCATGGTGATGTTCACTTGTGGAACAATGCATAGCTGGTAAGCATATGTACATGGAGCTCAAGAAAGTCCACATGGAAATTCCACCTGCTGTCATCCTTTGTAAACTGTAGCCTCTAGACCTGGCATCCCCTGAGTGCTGATAGCAGAGGATGCTGACAGCCATATCCTTGAGAGGAACCTGTCCACTATTGTTTACCTCAACCTGTGTCTTACTACTGAGGGCCTAACACACATCTGAGTGTGCCAGTGCCTCAGGGTTCATTCAGTTCATAACCATTTTTATTTGAGCATTTCCAAGCCTAATCTTTGGAAATGGCTGCCATGAGACAGGGTGATATAATCTGCCAGTCTCTCTCACCAATCCCATTCCCACATCTTCCTTGGGAAAAAAGCTCACTAACACTTCTTGGTACTTGTGAATGCCTCTCACTCCAGAGGGATTGTGCTTCTCTGTGGCCCACTGTGGTGGTCATGGGCTCTAATTTTTCCTCAGGGATAGAAGAGAAACTACTTCTCTGAAAATCCCCAGTCACCTTGCTCAGCATTTTGAGGTAGAAATTAATATTTACATTATTTAATTATTTAGCTAGGTGTTGTGTTCACTTAATTTAAAACTCAAAAAATGCCAGTGACCTACACTCCCAGTGTTTGAGTTTCTGGGGAGCTACCAGAGATGTTGGACTGGGCCCAGCAGATTTCAGGGCCTCAGTCCACCATGCCCAGTGGCCTTTTTTCAGTTCAGGAGATAGAAACCTTGCACAAGGACTCTGGGCTCCTTTGGGCTGACCTGGGGAGTGCTTAAGACCAGCACTGCCAGCAGTTGAGTTCATATCCACCCCCCTAGGACAGGGGATTGTGCCCTGAGGGTTCCGCCAGCTCCAGTTCTCCATGCCCAGCTTCTGCCTCTCAATTTAGGGAGTCAAATGCCTGCAGGGGAGCTGAGACTGCTCCAGAAGCTGAGGGTGCAGGACAGGATTTGCCACACACCCAGAGGAAGCTTTGGAACACCACTCAAACCAAGGAAATAAAGAAAAATGACAAAAGGAAAGACCAAAAGGCAGGCTCAAATCTCCAGCCCATCCCAAGAAAGCCTAGGAGCCATGTACATAGAAGAAAATAGAAGCCATACACCTGAAATGACTGAAATGATATCAACTGAAATAAAGAAGCAACTAGGGGAAGCTA
>PVJX010020473.1:0-33276 GCA_004027295.1 Dolichotis patagonum | reverse complement strand
TTATTGTTATTTTAAAACAATGAGTCACTTTTCCTTTTCTGTCTTGAGATTTGTATTCATTTCTACATGCCAATAATGCAATAATGCTAATAGCTGACGGATCTTTAATTAATAAATTACAGTTAATTGCTGTGATTATTTGTTTTAAGACTGAAATCTTTATCATTCATTGTTTTTTCTTTAGGAAAAAGATAGATCACTAATCTAGATTTTTATCCCTTTTTGCAGTTTGAATGGCCATCATCCTCATTCTATTCACATTCTCTTACTAATGAAGAACATGATTTTCCACTAACACCATCTAATCAGAATTCTGAGTGAAAAATAGAGGACCGTGCCTCATTGTATTCTATTTTGACATCCTCCTGAATGAGCCTTACCTTTTTCCTTCAACAATTGTCCCTGCCAGCTTGGATCTCTCTTCTTCCTCCAGTGAGGTTTCACTTAATTGTCTTCCATCCCAAGTCAGGCAATGCTGTGCAGTAACCGCAGAAGGGGATCTCTGGAATCCCTGTGACACCCCCTCAGCGGGGCTTTGCTTTTGGAAAGATAATGACAATCTGTTCTAACCATGTGGACTTATTTCAGCCTACTGTCTTGTTTGCAATAACAATAGGTCCTCTTTACCCCAAATAATTTCATGAGCACATTTATAGTAAAAGCTTAATTAGAGTTTATGCTATTTAAAATTATTATTGGAGAACTAGCCCTGGGCTAAGAAGGGTTACTAGGAGAATGTAATATGAAAATACCTAAGGCTCTGAGAAAAGCTCTAGTTCTGTGATTAATAGTCATACAAATTTGAAAAATTATAGTAAATTTAAATTTTATTGAAAAATTAATAGAAGAATTTATCATATATGATCAAATTTAGGAAATTTTATATTAATATAGTACTATTACTTATTCTGCATCCCTTTTACAATTTCCATGGATTATCTCTATAGTAAGTACATTATTTACTATAATTTCATGCATCTAACGTGCACTATAATATTAAACATTACATTTTTATTAGACCTGTTCAGTCTACTTCAATATAAAATAAATCATTAGCTTTCTTGACTTTGAATGTTCTATAACAAAAATCTTAATTATTTCTGTAGAATATTTTTCAATTAGTATTATAGTATATAATGTTTCTTCAAATTTACATGTAATTTATGAATTTGGTGATATTAAAACAAATATCTGTGTATCTTTGTAAATCATATCAAGTCACATATTTCAGGGTAATCTAAAATTAGAAATGTCGGTTATCATCACTTGGTTTAGAACATGTCAACCAATGTATTCTATGTGAAGTTCTTTTTATTTTTCACAATTTCATTAGTCAACAATTTTGGAGATACAGGTTAACACCATGTAAATATCTTATTTCATGGTACCCTAACAAGCAGGGTTTTAAGAAGCATAAATGATTATTCGGTCTCATTCTTTCATCATTCTTTTTATATTTATAAAATTTTAATATAAAGAGTTACCATTCTCTCCCTTCATTTTCAGGTTCAATTTTATATTGATAAAATTAATAGATGTGCCCTTATTTCTTTATTTAATTATAATTAATTACTGTCATTATTTAAAGCAAAATTTTCCCAGATCTGACCAGTGAAACCTACATTGGTACTTACTTCCTTTTCTGATGTCTCCATCCTTTTTGATCATTTTATGTATTTCTTATAGGAAGATAGACCCCCAATTTATCTTAGTATTTCTTACCTCAGTTTGAAGACAAAAGAATCTTTTTACAAATATTTCTAGTTGCTTTTAGTGACAGGTATTTAAAAAACAAGTTATGATAATTTCCAAGAATGTACACTATCATTATTCCTAGTGAATGCTAACATAAAAGTCACAGATATTGCAATATTACAGGAAAAGAACAGAAGAGATGAATATATTGAGAAAGAATATTGTGAAGAAAGACAGCAAAACTATCTTCGTTGATGGATACCACGATTATTGAAACTTAAAAAATCATCAAAAAATCCCAAAAGTAGCAAGCTATATAACAAGATTGCAATATATAAGTTTATTATATGAGAGAATTGATTTCTTATGTACTACAAACTATCATGATTTTAGTTCTATCTAATTTGGTAACTAGAAAGTCTTATCAGCATTTAATTTTATTGGTATACGTTTTCAGTACAAAATGATTATATTCATTTTAGAGGATTGGGACCTGTATATAACACATTTCAGTTCTCTTTTTGTCCCTTCCCTCACTCACCTCCTTAGATTTCACCAGCATCAGATTCACTTGTTTATCTTACAAGTCCTCATAAAATTAATTATCATATATTACACATATTAGCTACCAAAATAATAGCCCAACAAATAAATAAAACACATTGACATTTTTACTAAATCATGGTAGACTTTTAGATACACTGTCTGTGCTGGATTAAAATAATATTTTTTTCTTTTCCTCTTTTCCTGTTTTTTATTTCACACTTTGTTTTTAAAGTCACGATTTTTAATTAGAGCATAACAGCACTTCAATTAGTACCAAGCACATTGAAATAAATCTAGTAATCAAGAACTATAGGATGAAAAATGTAAATCCTTGTTGGAAGAAATTAATGAAAATACAAGCAAATTAAGAATTATCCAATGATTATAAAAAGGAAAACTCAGTATTATAAAGATCTTAGCCCTATTCATATTTATCTACATATTCAATGAAATTCCAATTGAAATATCTGCAATTTGTTTTGGTTTTATCAACAAATCATTTCTTATGCATAAATGAAAAGTCAAAGAACTCAGAAGAAACATCAAAGCCTTCAAGAGGAATAACAAATTCATGGGACTGACACTATCTGGCTTCAATATTTGCAATCTAAAATACAAAGCTACAGTATCCAAGGGACTATGGTGTTAGTAAAGGAATAAACACATAGTCATTGAGATAGACAAACACGTACAAGGACAAGGTCGACATAAATATAGTCCACTGCACATTGATGAAATGCAAAGTAATCAATAGAGAAATTATATTTTTCAGTGAATTTTTAAGAATGTACATCCACATAAAAAAAATCTTGACACAGATTTTATACCTACAACAAAAATCAATTCAAAACGATTACTGAGCTAATATAAGATACAAAATCATAACATTTCTAGAACTTCAAACTTGAGAAAATTTAGGGAACTTAGAGTTTGTTTGACAAATTCTCATATGCAATATTAAAGGCATTATGCATGAAAATATTGATGCTATAATAAAATATATCTGCACTGTGAAAGATGCCATTATGATAATCAATGGAAAACCTACATTTTAGGAGGAAATATTTGAAAATTATACAGCTGATAAAAGACTTATCAAAATTATGCAAAAATCTTTTGAAATATCAGATAGAAAAAAACAAACCAATATCTTAAGAAATATATATAATTTAGGATAGAAGAATCATATGTTATTTTAAGTGAGTGTTATTTCTGAATAAAATTTCTTTTTCTTGTATATTTTATAAGCAAGTCACACATCTTTCACATTTGCAATCTTCATTAATCTTTAGTGCTGTAACTATAAATTTTTACTAGTTTTATGTTGATTTTTTAGGATTAATACATGATTACTTAATTTTTTGTATTCTAACTAGTGCTAAAAATGTAAGAATCCTGTACTATTTAGGTATGTCATATGTATACACACATATATGTTAGTGATATGAATACTTATCTAACTCAGAGTCATACTTAATGCTTTATTGTAGTCTATCTTAATATTATATAAGAAATGAAATCAATGGAAACATATTAAAACATCAAATGTTATTGAAAAAAATTTACTTTTAATACATTACCTAATATTTAACTTATGTAGTTACATTTATTAAGCAATGGTTCATGTTATATTAAAAGTTGTAGCAAATATATATATATATAAATATATATATATATATATCCAATCATCGTCTTTAAATACAAAATTAAATTTAATCACAATCACTTTGCTTACTTTCTGAAAAGGGCTTTATGAATGGTGTCATAGGAAGTAAATTAATTTTATGTGAGTTTTTTTAAAGGAAAGAAACTTTTTAAAATTTGAAAGCTGAAAAATGAATAAAGATTCTAAATTAAGAGTAAGCTCATGTTCTACTTCTATTTAGATAAGTTTAAGGTATTTTTCACTGCAGGAGTTATTTTTAAATAGGCTACTAAAATATATAAAGGAAAAAGTAAAAGTAATCTGTTTCTATATTTATCTTTTTCTTTTCTTTAAGCTCATTTAAGGTTTCTTAAAATTACCATCCTTGAATAGGTGTTTGTTCTGATCGTGTGACAATATGCTTTTAACTGTTTTGTCCAGTAAATGTCCCTGAATTACAAAGCTAAACTTTGGATTCCAAAACCGGGACAATTCACTCACATACAATGAAGCTAGGTATTTTCTTGCCAATAAACCAAATCTTTAAAAAGCCTTAATTCTAATTGTGCAGCAAAACTTTGTAAGACACAGTAACCTCAAACTAGACTTATGAGAGTCTAAAGTGTAGTCACTCCATTTCCCCTAAATTACTTTAGGGCCTAACACTGAGGCTGTGAGGAATGAAGTCTGTGAAAATAGCCAGAGATGGGATTCTTAACAGCAAAAATGCTTAGTGAAAATGAAATAATTCTTCATGAACCTCTAAAAAAAACCCTACTTAAATACTTTTGTTCTTATGCTTATTTTAATATTATCTTTACTCATTAAAGTAATAATTCTTACTAGCTTTTAAAGAAAAAAGTTTTCTGTACTGCTATTTTTATACAGTGAAGGTGTACATTCATAACTCTGAGCCCCTTTATCATTATTTTTCCTCCCTCCGTGAACTACCAAACTTGGACAGAATGAAAGCATGCTGGGAATTAGATTATTATTTTTCCCGCTATTGACCTGTATTGGAATCATAACTCGCAATCTTCATCATCTCAATTTGCAGTGATGCACACAGTATGTACCTACAATACGCGTTGTAATCTACTTTGTAGCCTATTTTCCTGGAACAAGAATATATGGCCAGAATTGTCAAGAAGACAATTTTGAGCTAACGTTTAAAGAGATAACTTTTGTTTCTGTCTGCCATTTATTCTTCAGCAATGTCCTATGGGAAAAGAATGTTCAGCTTGGTGTGGCCCAAAGAGTACATAAAATCAAAGGAACAGACTCTGCCTTTCAGCCTGATAAACTCAGTGCTTCCTTAGCCAGTACCAGAGACACTCACTGATACAGATCCATGTGAAATATGAAAAGAACTGTCTATATAGCCACTGCGTTTGCATTTGTTGAGAAGTGCCACCACTATAGCAATAAGGAAGCAATACAAAATGATTCTCTCTGAGGCGTACTGGTGTAATATGACAGTGAGCTTCCCAAAGGCAACACTGCAGGCTTTTCCCACGTTTTTAGTTCTCTGTCTCTGTCTCTCTGTTGTGTCCATCTCTGTCTCTCTCTCTGGTACAGAGTGGACTAGACTTTATTACTGGGTGTGCCACATGCTGAATTCCATTTGTCACTCAGCAGAAAGTGTCAGAATTTGTTTGATCCTCTATCCTGTACTGTTGATCCATATGTATATTTTTTATGCCACTACTATGCTGTAATTATTTTAAAATATTTTTACATTTAGTCCTTGCTTTATTAAAACAGGCCTTCCAGAAATCAGTAATGGTTTTATTTGTATATTTATATATAATAAGCTATTGCTTCTAAATATTGATTTGATTAACCTGTTGAAATACTGTAATTTTAAAATACAGTTTAAAATAAATATGTAAATGCAAATATGTTCTCTTTAAAAGAAATTCAAAACTTTTTAACATAAATTGAAAACAAATTACAAACAATCATTATAGCTAAACAAATGTATGCCACATATTCTGGAATTAATATTAAAAATTATTCAAAATGGCTCAGACCTCCAAAACCATATAAATTTTGTTAAGGTGCCATTTTCAATGTAAAGTCTGATTTATGTAAAATAAAGTTTGGGTTTCACCATTTAATAAGATTCACACTTCTTTCTTTTTTTACTAAATTCTCATGTTTTTATCATTCGTGAGTATCATGACCTGGAATCATGACACAGGTTGCCTAGGCAATTTTTAATACTCTTTAAAGCCCTATATAATAGACATTTCATTTTGAACTTTTAGCATTAAAATACTATGAATAAAATCTTGATGAGTTCTGTTATGTGAATTTAGAATTTAACCTTATAACAGAGTAAAATACTTTATTAAAAATAGAACACATCTTCTTAAACATGTTTACTAACCAAATAAATGTTACACTGGCTAAATAAAACAATGTTTTCATGGTTTATCACAATACAGTGCATCTCATTTTTTGTGATATATTTCTTTTTCTCCATGGATTAACATAAAATAATGTCGCAACAAATGTCAGATGATTTTAGGGCTGGGAGCAAATTAAATTAGAAGTCTCGAATGATGTTTACAAAGATACTGCTTTGGCTATAAATCTGTTCTAAATATTGTAAAGTCTTTTAAAATAATAAAAGAATTAGAAAGAAACTAGAGAATATAAAATAGGCAACAATTTAAGTAATGTACATAATCTATCAAACTGACATATCATGAGGCTGTTTAATCGTATTGTTGAATGAATGGATGCATCAGAATACATGGTTTACAGTTTAAGTAGAGCATCCTGGCATGATATTTGCTGTAAGACAGATTAAAAGAACTCAAACATGATTAGCTAAATATATTCTGTGATGTTTATGCAATAAACATATAGGCACAAAAATGTTGTTGCTTAAAGAAACAAGCAAAAAAACCTTTTTTCACCATTGTGCTTCAAACAACTACTCACACATACAACTGGGAGCCATAGACCTGGGAGGCTTGGGTTCATTTACAAAGAGTGAGAGCCAAGGCAGTCATGCACCAGGAAAATATTAATAGCACCAAAATTTACGGCTGAAAAAGTACATGAAAAAATGTACCATATTAGATGTACACACTCTCATTTAAAGCCTAAACATCAATTTGATGTTTACTATTTATTAAAAATAAACTTAGTGACATTTTTATATGCACTGAATCATTGTCTCCTTATAACATTTTAACAATACCTAAGAAATGATGAATGGTGCCCTCATTTAAACTACCAGTACAGACTTTAGTTTTGTACATAGTGATAGACAGTATCTAGTTTCAGCTTTCTGCATGTGGAGAGCCAATTCTTCCAACACCATTTATTAAAGAGGCTATCCTTCCAGTGAACATGTTTAGCCCCTTTGTCAAATATCAGGTGGCTGAGTGTCTTTGTACTTACAGTTGCATCTTCTAATCTATTCCATTGGTCCTCAGGTCTATTTCTTTGCCAGTACCATGGTGATTTTATCACTGTGGCTTGATAGTACAGTTTCAAGTCAGGAATTGTGGTGCCTCCTGCCTTGTCTTTATTGCCCAGAATTGCCTTTGCTATTCTAGGTTTCTTCTGTTTCTAAAGACCTAAACATTAAACAGAAACACTAAATCTACTGGAAGATAAGGTAGGTAGAAGTCTTGGAGACATAGGGGTAGGCAGAGAATTCATGAACAAAACGCAAACTGCACGGGAAATGCTTCAGAGAATCAACAACTGGGATCTCCTACTATTTAAAAGTTTCTGCACTTCAAAGGAGATCACCAGCAGAGTGAAAAGTAAACCCACAGAATGGGAAATAATTTTAGTCAGCAACCCCTCAGACAAAGGACTTCTAACAAGAACATATAAGGAATTGAAAAACATCAACCCCCCCCCAAATTCAAAGACTCTCTCTAAAAATAGGCATCTGAGATGAACACTCAGTTCTCAGATAAAGATATACAAATGGCAAATAAATACATGAAGAAATGCTCACCATCACTGGTTATTCGAGAAATGCAAATTAAAACAACATTGAGATTTCATCTCACCCCTGAAAGAATAGCTGTCATCAAGAAATCAAATGATAAGAAATGTTGGCGAGGCTGTGGGGAAGAAAGGAACATTGCTTCACTGTTGGTGGGAGTGCAGACTGGTGCAACCACTATGGAAATCAGTATGGAGAACTCTCAGAAGACTAGGAGTGGAAGCTCCATTCAACCCAGCTATTCCCCTCGTGGGTATTTTCCCAGAAAAACTGAAAAGTTCATATCACAGTGATATATGTACATCCATGTTCATAGCAGCACAATAGCTAAATAATAGCTAAATCTTGGAAACAACTAAAATGCCCACCAAAAGACAACTTGAAACTATCCTCATTAGTGAAATAAATAAGAACCATATTTATAACTATCACATTGTGTCTCTAGTGTAAAAAATAATAAGAACTGTAGGAGTAATAAAATCCAAAATGTGTAATTGCTACTGTAAAAAAGAGAGGAAAAGAAATGAACTATCATATTACTGTTTTTTTGTTAGATTATGGAGTAGAACTGTTGACAGTCTCATTGCTTGAATGTGTACTTTGTATGTTTTAACTTTGTAACTTGAACAACTATTTCCAAGATGACAGTATGTAAGTTATCAAGCAATGACTTCTCAATATTTTTTGTTCTTTTCTTTTTTTTCCCCTTGGAATCATGTATTGTTGCTACCCTTTTTTTCTATTTTGTTTTTTGTTTTGTTTTGTTTTGTTTTCAAATAAAATTAAAAAATAAACTATCAATACATAATTTTATAGGGCAACCAGTCCAGTAACAATAATTGGTGGATGTGAGCCTATGATCTACTCTTTACACCTGATCGATTCTTTATTTATATTCTTACGGTGAACATTGTAAAATGTGTTTAAAATCATGGATGCTACATCTTTTGCATTTGAAAGAATCTAAGAATGACAGTCATTTAGTAAAATCCAATTCCTTATGTTACCAATTGGAAAAATGCTTTATGGATTTAAAATAAAAGGAACCAATTTCTGAGCAGATTCGTAATGTAATATTTCTATGAACATCACTGTATTCTACTTTCTATTTTCTAAACTTTTATTTTTCAGTGCCTTGGATTCAGTCCAGGGTCTCATACATGCTTGACTACATCTTGCACTGAGCTAGAAGTCTAATCTTTACTTTCTAGTTTAGAAATAACAGTTCTCTAACTTCATTTTTTTCAAATTCACTATTATTTCTAAAGATATTTACAGTGTCTTCTTTAGCCAAACTATGTTTACAGAGGAAAGATTTAAGGCAAGAGAAAGAAAATTATTGGATTTCTCAAAGTCTTCCCAGATTTTGGGTTTTGACTAAAAATTTTTATCACAAAGTAAATGATATACCATTTTGCCAAGAATAAAAGTCAATCAAAAATACAGAAAATAATTTTAATGTATTTTCTTGGGTACTTTAATTTATTTTAGAAAGTTAGCAGTTAGATTAAAAATAACAATGCAATTTAAGTGATATTCTGTAAAATTTATCATTATCATTCACAGGCATATATGTACCTAAATTCATATGTGTGTATGGATGTATGGATGGAGTTTTATATATATATATATATATATATATATATATATATATATATAATTTTTGAAATGCCATTTTAATTTAAACACAAAAAGGAACTTACTTCTCAACAATAAAAATACAAAAAAGAGAAAGAAAACATTTTGATTCAAGAAGGAGCAAAATACTTGAAATTTTTTCTATAAACATATTAAAATGGTTAACAAACAGATGACAAGATGCTCAACATGGTTAATCATTAGGGAATGGAAAAGAAAACCATGATGAGATAGATCCTAGCACTCAGTAAACTGATTATCATGAATACACACACAACAAACCAACAAACAGCAGAGAAATAAAATGCCAAGAATTGGTGAGGATGTGGATGAATTGGAACACTTGTATACTATAAGAGAAGACAAAAAAAGATACAACTACTGTGTAAAACACTAGAGTATCTGCTATTATTTAAAAATACAACTGCAGTGAGTTCGATCACTGTTACCAAAAGAAAAAAAAATACAGCTACAATATTATCCAACAATTTCTTTCTTGGGTTTTTCTACAGTACCTGACAGCAGTGTTTTAAAAACATGTTTGTATGTTCATATCCATAGCAACACTACCCACAATAATGTAAAGATGGACTTAACCATAGTAATCATAAATATATGAATGAAAAAATGTGATATGCACATGCAAAGAGGATACAATTTAACTATAAAAAGGGAAAAACAGTTTTACATAAGCTATACTATAGATGAAGTTTGAGGATATTACACTAACAGAAATTAACTAGTCACAAAAGGATATATCTCTCACTATTTAACTTGCATAAATTCATTGAGTAGTCAAATTGATAGAGTTAGAAAATAGAGTTGTTTTGGTCAGGACTGGATTGACAAAAGTATACTTATTGTGTAATGGGCAGAAAGTTTCAGTTATGCAAAATTGAAAGTGTTCTGGAGATCTATAGTAGAAGTGATTGTACAACAACATATACTAAACTGTGCTCTGAAGTATGCTCTTAAAATATTGTTTCTATCACTGAACTATGCTCTTAAAATTGTTAAATGGTATGTTTTGTGCTATATGTATATTAATCCACTTAAAAATTGTAAAAGGAAGCTATTTAAGTCATATAAAATTATGACATATTAGCTGTAAGTTTAATATAATTATTGATGACTTCTATATACCTAAAAATTCTTAATTTCCTTTCTGAAGTAGCAAAGTCAATATAAATAAAATTACACATATCCTGTACCTGGGAAATTCAGAAACTTTTGTCTTGGAAAAGCATTAAAGGACTTTGTTTTGATGTTGTTAAATGAAAATAAACAAGTATAATATATAATGCAATATTTAACAAAGTTATCTCTATGCATTGTTTGATGAAAATTAACTCAAAAGAAAAATAAAAAAGCTAAAACTTGATAAAAATAGAACACTGGCTAAAAGGTAACATAGGTGTTAAACAAGCAATCATTGTGGAATAAATTTCACTTCATTCAGTTTTCCTGTTGCTTGCGGAAATATCTGATGTACATAACTTAAAGATGAGAGATGTTTTATGGATCACAGTTTCAGGCACTTCAGACCATGATAGGCTGAAGGCGAAACAGGAAAAATTATAACCAAAGGACTCTGTGAAGCAATATCTATCTCTTCTTGGCAGCTGGGAGACAAACCACAGAGGAAAACACCAGGGAGAAAGGAGCAAAAAGACAGCTAAGACTCCTAAAGCCACACCTCCATGACGCACAGACACACACTGAGCTCTGTGCTTACGACTCTGCACATCATATGGACAGTCAAGAATAAAAGTAGCAAGGTGACATTTTCATCTAATTCACCACAGTAGAAGTCTAACCACTGTGTATATATCTCAAACTAACGAGGAAACGCAAATTGAATGTTTACTTCTAAATAAAGTATTGTTAAGGAAAAGCAGTAATACTGATAATACTAGACATTTTAAAATGTTAATGTCCATTCACTATTTTAATATTGATACTGATTAAATGTGCTTTCATATTGATATTGATACTGATTACATGTGCTTTAATATTAATACTGATTAAATGTGAAGATTTTTTAAAAAATAATAATAATGAAAAAGAAAAAGTAGAAAAGTAATGGGCAGAGGAAGGGAAAGACAGAATTCTCACAGTGATTTGGAGATGATAAAACTTTCAACATTGTAAAACGTGAACAACCCAAAGATAACATAAAACAAGTTTTGCATTTTTTTAGTAAAAATGTAAACATACAAAAAATCCATTTCTAATTGTTTCTACTAGTTTTTTTAATGTTAAAATATCCAGATGGAAAATCTTTTTGAAAATGAATAAAGAAAGCCAAACTATTATCAACAGGGATGTAATTTATAAAGATCAGCAGCAACACATGAGAAAATTAGATATTATTTATAATTAAGAAAAGAACTGCACTCATAAGATACATTCAACTGTTTCCAGATGTAAGAATGAAAAAAGGCTTTAACTAATATGAAATATTAAATGTATGCCTTCAAAAAAGAATAAATTAAGCACTACCCAGAGTAAATGCATATAGAAAGACAAGTAGATCTTCACATTAGAAAGGTATGATTTTTTTTTCAATATTTTATTAGTTCATGTTTGTAGTACATAGTTATTACACTATCTCACACCCTAAATTTTAGGTTATAAGACATCTTAAAATTCTGTGAAATAGTATTTTTGTCATAATTTTAATTTTTTCTTTATTTTTGGAATAATGCACATTCATTATAGAAAATCTAGACCATGAAGATAAAAGAATGCAGCTACTCAGGAATTTATATTAAACCAAGAAACAGTCTGCTAAGGTTTCATGCAGATGGCAACACAACATAGAGAGTAAATACATCTTATTCGTATGTCAGTGACATAATACTTATTAGTAAAATTGGAATTTGTAAAAAAAAAAAAAGCAGCTGAGAGTAAAGGAATTGTGCCAACTTTTGCTCCATCACAAGTACCTGAGAAAATAAATCTGGATCTATTACCAGGTTAATGTTTCCTTGGAAACTAAACATTTGAGAAGAGTTGGGTACCACTGCTAACTTGCTATGAAATACTTGATCTGCAGAAATGCATCTGGTAATGGCTCTTCTGAGTGGTACATTATATACATTAAAAATCTGTAAGACATTTAAGCTGTAGCTTCTGTGTTTCAAGCGATACAGATAAAATTTCACTCATTTTCTGCAAATGGAAGAAATGACCCATTTTGATATGAAACACAGAAACCTGTGCTCGCGGGGAACCACAGGACAAAATGATTACAAGTAGGTGCTGAGATGCTATGTTCACTTCCCTTCTGGAAATGAACTAAGGATTGTATTAAAAACCTTCATCAATGTAGAAATTGAATTTCTTATTGGCAAATGTGAAATCTGCTGATTTAATATCAATATTAGTATCCATCTTAGCCAGTTTTCCTTTTACTGGGGAAAAATAGTCAACATCAAATATTTAACAGAGGAGAGGATTATATTGATGCATGGTTTTTAGAGGATTTAGTCCTTACTAGGCTGGCTCAAGGGCAGAAATTACATAGTCAAAGTGACTAACAGAGGGCAGGCTATGCAATCCCACCAGGAAACAGAGAGATAGGAGTAGCCAAGGATAAAAACACACCTCCCCAGGTTGCACTTGCAGCGGTCCAACTCCACTAGGTCAATTCTCCCAGAACATTGAGCCACTGAACTCATCCACGAATATCTTACCTGCAGAATTCAATTATCTTTCCAATATTTAATAATTTTGAGGGACACTTAAGATCTATATTGTAATTTTCTCTACCAGGCGCCCAGAAGGCTTACGTCAATCTCATTACGTAATAAAAGTTAGTTGGTCTATCTTTAAGAGTTTTCAAAGTCCTAATAGTGTTAGCATTGTTAAAATTCTAATTCAAATTTTTCCTCAAGACTATAGGCTCTAAATGTCAGCCAGTGTTAAAAATTTCAAAGAAAGTTAAATACTCTAAACTATAGTGATACAAGGTAAACATTTTCATGCTAAAATGGGAACTAGTGAAACAGAAAAGAGTAGAGCAAAATGAGATATAAACCCAGCAGGACAAATATCAAATAATACAGTTCTGCCTCTGGCAAATGGAAAAGAATTTACTGAGTTACAAGCTCTCATGGGCTTGAGCAGCTCTGCCTTTTTGCATTGTCAGTTGGAGCCCACAAGTAGTTTGCTCACTTAGCATAGTTCTGTTGACTGCTTATAACTTTTACCAAAGTTTTACTGAGGCATCTTGTGTATTTTCAGCTTCACTGTTACAGCCGTACTGCTTCCCTGTCAGGGCTTCTTTCTACCTGATCTAAAACTTCCTTTCAACCAAGAACTTTGGACTCCTCATGCCGGTAAAACCAGCATCACGGGGATGATGCCTTGGTCTGCTGCCCAGGTCAGACTGTGGTCACGTCCCTTTGGCTCAAAGATGGTGAGAACTCTGAATCCTTGGATAAAGGAACATGGTAAAATTAGTCTCAGGGATCCAGTTTTCTAGGAAGCCCTTCCCAAGCCAGAGTTCCAGAGATTCTCTTCTCAGATGAAAACACAGCTTTGCACACCTGGACCTGTGAAGGTTGAAAGTCATGGTGATTTTTGAGATGATTTCAAGCCATTTTTTCTAATTCATCACATAGTGTTACTGGCCTCTATCTAATGTTAGTCTTCATAAAAACCCACTTTCTCTGTGACTTCTAGGTTGTAGTTGCTTCTTCTCTGATGAAATATATTACTTTTTGCTCCAGATTTTTATTTCATATCTGGCTAAAAGCACCCAGAAATACATGTGTTACATCCTAAATTTTGGGCTTTTGAAATTTTGTCATCTAGATTAACTACTCTACCTCCTTAATTTGAGTGTCTGACAAAGTCTTAGACCACAGTCAAAATGAACTAAACATTTCTGTCAGGGTGTAACATACATGATATTCTGTCAGTGGAGTGTTTATTCTCTACAGAAGCTGAAGCCTTGTCTTTAATGTCTCTAATTTATCAAGATTTTATTTTTTCACCTCTAAGAAGTTTTCTATCAGTTCTGTTTACTCCATTTATGCACTTTTAAAGTCTGTGTAGCTAGCATCACTGAACTTTTTAAAACTTCTCCCACAAATCAGTTCAAAAAATTTGTTTGAACCATGTGGTCAGATATAAGCAGAGCAGCATCCCCAGTGTCGGTACCAATCAATAACTCTTTTAGCTACTTTCATACCTGGGACAAAATACCTGATACCAACAACTATGTCTCATGATTATTGAAACACTTCCTAGATAGTGGCCTAGCTACAAGGCAAAAGAAAAATGGGCAGTAAAAGGGCAGGACAGAGGACAACTACTCAGTCTATGATATCTCAGAAGCAGAGAAAGAAGAGAAAATCTAAGAAAAAATAAAATCTTCTAGGTCATGCCCTTAATGACCCAAACACCACCTCCATTCGCTACTGATCTCATCAATGGGTGAATCCACTGACAAGTACAATGTCCTCATCATCCAGTTACTCTCCAAACACATAAAACATTTGAGGGACATTGTAAGTCTAAATCATAATAAAATCGTACATAGATACGATTATCTATAAATTTGGGATGAATAAAGCTGAAGGAGGACAAAATCTGTCCAACCAATGAAAATATTTCCCATATTACAAATAAGAAGTTTGTAAAGAGAATGTACATACAGGATCTTAGCTAATTTCTTATTTCTGAGACAAAATACCAAAGACTGAAAGCTAAAGGAGAAAAGGTGTATTTCAGCTCACAGTTTATAGAAGTTTCAGTGTACAGTTGGCTGGCTCCAAAGCAGGGTGCCATGGCCAAGGGAAATTGCAGGGGAAAAAAGTTCATGGTGTGGCAAGCAGAAGGCCACAGTAGCAAGCAGCAAAGCAGCAGAAGTGGCAGTATCAGCAGCAGATGTCTTCACAGTCTATCTGGACTCTAAATCTATAGATTGGTGCCACACACATCCAAAGTGGGACACCCTTAATCCCAGCATCACAGGATTTAATCCCAGCATCACACACCTATATCAAAGTACCTCCCCAAATCCTACCTATGACCACATAAGACAAGGAGACATCTAGCTATAAACTGTAACATGAGGTAAATACTATTTTTTAAAATCTTGAGTAATGAAAAAAGATATAAATAAAAATAATCTAAGTAGATTGATGACAATAAAGAAATAGAAGCTACACTTGTAATATCTATAGTGTGCATCTCCAAAACAATGGACACAACTATCGATGAAAGGAAAATAGTGAGAGGAAAAAGGAAAATATACTATTGACCAGGCATTCATATGTAGTCATATAACATTGTTGATTTGATAAAAGAAAGATCAACATTTGAGGAATAAAAGTCATTATACTAATACCCAGATGTGCTGGCATACATCTATAATCCTAATTATCTGTGTCTCTTATCATATACTAAACTAAAATCAAAATGGATCAAAGATCTAAATATTAAAACAGAAATGCTAAATGTGCTGGAAAAGAAAATAGGTAGAAACCTTGAAGGCATAAGGTGTAGGAGGAGACTTGTTAACAAAACCCAGACTGCACTGAAATACTACAAAGAATCAAAAACTAGTATCATATTTTATTAAATGCTTTCATTCAGCAAAAAAAAAAATCATCAACCGAATGAAAAGAAAACCAACATAATGGGAAAAAAATTAGCCAAAATACTAGTCAAAGAACTAGTATTTAGAACATATAAGGAACTGAAAAAAGTCAGAATCCCTTAATTTACAGACCCAGTCCAAAAATGGGCATTTTAAATGAATACACATCTCTCATACAATGAAGAGCAACTGGTGACTAAATATATGAAAAAATGTTCAACATCACTGGTCATTCAAGAGATGCAAATTAAAGTAATGCTGAAATTTCATTTCACTCCCAAAAGGTTGGCTATTATCAAGAATCAACCAATAACAAATGATGGTGGGAGTGTGGAGCAAAAGGAACTCTTCTCCCCAGTCAGTGGGAGTGTAAAATGGGGCAACCACTAGGGAACTCAGAGTGGAGATTTATCAAAAACTAAACCTAGAGGTTTCATTTGACCCAGTTACTCTGCTTGTTGGTATTCAACCCCCAAAATTAAAAGCATCATACCGCAGTGATATATGCACACCCACAATTTAGCAGCACAGTTTGTAAATAGCTAAACCTTGGAAAGCAAAATGCCCACCATCTGACGAATGGATAAAACGGATTTTTTAAATATAATGGACTTCTCTACCATGAAGGATAAACTTGAGACATTTATTGCTAAATGGAGGGACCTTGAGTACATATTCTAAAGTGAAATCAGATACCCACGTGTAAACATCACATTGTCTCAGTGATGTGGCAAACTGAAAATATAAATAGGGAGCCAATTGTATGAAAGTTGTAATGACATAGAAATTGCTGAAAAGGAAAGGGGAACTGGGGAGAGGGTGAAGGTAAGGAAGGAAGAGAAAAGAAAAAAATACAAAAAAGTAAAATTGAAAAAGTCTCTGTAAATAAGGAGGGGAAGATGGTTTGAATGAAGGGGAGTGAAAGAAAAAAAGAGACAAATCAAGGTATACTATGTACAGGTACAAATTCCCTATGGTGAATGTGATCGTTGTATACACCTAAATGGTACCAATAAACTAATGATTTTTTTTAAATTTGTAAAAATAAATAAAAAATACAATTCTGTTCTTAAATGCATTCTGTTACCTATCAATTATATCTCAAATTTGAATAAATGACCATTCCACATATTTCTGAATGTATTTTTACACTGAGAAATAGGAAAATTTTATACATAATATTTGTACTAAAATTATGTTCTATGAAAATGTTTTCCATTTACAAATTTAATATATATTTTCACCTTTAAATATAAAACTATTTATATAAAATCAAAATAATTATTGTGCATGGTAGTGATGAGAATTTTGTATAATTCTACATGGTTTCTTTTATTTACTATTTAAATTTTTAAATATTTTGCCTCCTATGGATATCATTAAAAAGAGAAATTTCTAATAGAGGGAAAAATTGAAACAAATTTAAGTGTTCTTTAGTTAATAAATATTATCAATGCTAAGGGAAACTGATCACATTAAAGTGCCCAAATTTTCAATCTTGTAAAATTTTTGAGTTTATATTCAAATCTTTGAAGCATTTAATCTTCTGAGAATGAATATTTTATATTTTGATATATAATCATTATTCCAGTTATTTCTAAATATAAGAATCATCATTAATACCTAAAATCCAAGATTTAATAAAATACTTTCTAGTGGTTTAATTAACATTGTAAAAAAAAGTCACTAAGAATGTTACTCTACAAATATCTGGTTTAATAACATGTAAGTCACTAGGCTGCTGTATTGCAATGCATTTAAAATTCTATGTTAGCTCAGCTCTCATTTTGAAGATGTTGTCTTGTAGTTTCTTGCAAGATAAATGAAAAATTAAAACATAATGCCAAACATGAGATTCTTAAATATCTAGTAATTTATCAACAAACATTACACACACACATATACATGTGCGCGCGCACACACACACACACACACACACACACATTGTGGGCTCGGAATTACCTCAGGGGAAGGAGCATGCTTTCCTAGCCTGTATGAGGTCCTGGATTAAGTCTCCAGCACTGAGAATAATAATAATATTAATAAGCAATATTTTAGCCATATTGGTATTTCTATATGATCACAAAAGTGAAAACAGCAAAATAAAATGAACGCACATACAAGAATTGAAATTTTTATTGATTTGAATTTGGGTGATCATTAGGAATTCTGCAACAACATACCTGGACAGAATGCCATTCACAGTCAAATAGCACCAAGTCTCAGTAGAAGGATGTATTATTATCACCGGTTTCTTGTAACTGTCTACCAATTTTGTATGTTTGAAATTGTAAATGACTAATAATAAAAGTATAAAAACTTTACATTTTAAGCTACCAGAAATATTTAAAAGAATGTTACGTAGGAAAGAAAAATTTATGGAACATAGGTATTGTATTTGTTTCAAAATCTACAAATATAATGCTTTCAAAACTAAGTTTCCTGCAAACTCTTAACCTTCTGATTGCATTGCATTTGGGAATCCCTATTCTTCTATTCAGGGCTCAATTATATGAGATATATTTCATATTATTTTTCCTATATGCAAATCTCGGGTTTATCTAGTAAAACACTGAATTTCTTCACCACATGAAATGATCTTTTATTCAAGTGTTTGTGATTCTATAATATCTCTGAAGAAATAATCAAGGTATAGTCCTTTCTATTTTGCAACCTTGCTTATCTTGCACATCTTGCAGAAATGTCAAACAGGAAACATACTAATTTTAATCAGGCTTGGTGTATTCAAGTTTTCTTGAAAATTTTTAATTTGATTAGGAATCACTCAAGTCACCTAGTTCATACCACTGGCAATATCTCAAGACTAACATTATTTGTAAAAGAAAGTAGATTTTATATATGCATATGTGTGTGTGTATGTATGTATATATATATATATATATATATATATATATATGTGTGTGTGTGTGTGTGTGTGTGTGTGTGTATTGTTCAAATTTTTTCAAAACTCAAAATATACTTATTAATTCAAGTCATTATTGTATATTTATGTATTGTTGGTTGTTCCTTTACATATGTCTCATTTTTAAAATTTCTTTACCAAAGTGAAACATTTTTTAGAGATTTTCAAAGGTAGAGTGAAGAATGACTCTTTTACTCTTTATGCCTAAATCACCTTGATTATATTCTTTGTCATGGGCTCTTGCTTATCCTAGTTTCTTTGAGGAAAATATACATTTTCACTCTGACTGAAAAATTAATTACAGAATGTCAAATGGTGGCTTGATTCTAGTGAATCCTCAATTAGATTTAGTCATTTTGGGGAATGAAGTTTACCCCTATTTCCATATTGAATTTCCTTATTTTTTATGTAAAAGAACTTTTTAATTATTATTAATGATAAACCATGAGTTATTTGATTAAGACTAAATATAATGGTGTGCAAACAAATGATTTTACATGCTGAAAGTAAACTTTCTACCTTTTTAGTATTTATAATGTAGAATGACGTTATTTCATGTTCCCTTGAAGAATTATATGTGGTGATATTTTCTTATAGATGTTACTAATATATTATAATGGTAAGTTAACTATTGTTTCTTTGAACTATGTAATAGTTTGGTTTATCTATACTTTACATTTTCACAGTTACATTTGTCATTTTAAGTCATGTTTTCATTGTATAGTGAAATTCTCTTATGTCTTATAATGATATCACTGCATGTTTAGAAGTTCTAGTATGGCTCATTCTTCAACTGAATCTGTAGTATAATGGATTCTGTTCAGCTGTCTTGGCCTAGTTTGCTAACCTGGTTGGAGTTCACTCAGTTTACCTTCTTCAGCAGCTAAATAAATCCATTCTCCCAATTAACGTGATTGTATCCTGTGTCTTCAGTTGTGAAAGCCTAACTCTTCATTACCTCTGGAAGAGAGTACAACCAGTGACATTTCCTATTTCCTAAAGCCAGTGAGGTCCCTCAGATTTTTCAGACTTCCACCTAATATCTCTAGCTTTTTTATTCTTTCCAGGAGAAATAAAAGTTCTTGCTCATAGTGCCAACCTTTATGTCTGCTCCGTGAGCCACCCTGGTGCTTCAAGCACTACACGGTGTTCAGTGCTATTACCAAGAACTGCAATGAATGCAAAATTATAAGTCTCTTACTAGTTACTATCTCCAGAATTCTTTCTCCTTTGACTGTACCTCATATAAGGTAGGATGGTTTCAGCAATGTGTCATTCCTCTGCGTTTCAGAATATCAAATGTGACTGATGGAAGGAAACTTGTAGGATTTACACACTATCATGTAGATACACATCTCACAGATAAGTGTAAAATGGCACAACTAAAAGTGTGATTCACATATATACAACTTGTTCAGAAGGGGAGTTGCAGGAGAGATTACTTGATTTTCATTTTTTTCTGAAACTTGGAATTTCTAGAGTTAAACACAGAAAGATAGTAAGAGTAGGCTGAAGAGGAAACTAAAAGTGACAGCAAATACAAAAGCTATGGGATCATAAATATGTACATTTTACTTTTAAATATCAAATGAAATTAAATCAAGCTCTCAATAAAATGGGATTCTTCTTATATTTAATAATCTTATATTTATTCACTTCTTATATTTATTCACTTTATTTATAAAGTGAATAAAGTGGTAGAAAAGTCTTTCTAGCAGAAAAAGAAATATCATATGAAGATCTACTGAAGAAGAAGAAATAATGAGCCTCAGAAATTAAGAATACAGAAATCCTAAAGTAGTGGAAACTAGATAGAAAAGGATGGAGAGCTCAAATATAGACTATTTGAACATAACCTGATAGACTCTGTTCGGCATCCTGTATCTTTTCCACATCACAGATTCATGGAACTAATGTCAATATCAACAGAAAAACAAAGATGGAAGTGAAATCAGGATTTTCATTTGAATTTTGAAAGATCACATATGTTACGGTGAATGGAGTTGATGTCAGGAAGAAAAATGAAAATCTGAAAAAGCATTAATTTCACAATTGAAGCTATTCAAGTGTGGAAGAGACATACTGAATGTTACTTGGATGCACTTAGGAGTAACCAGAAGAAAGATGTGTGATAAATTGGTAAGAGAATGTGCAAGGGTGATTTTTTGATGACTTTGAGATATTTTGTGTAAGTGCCTTGGTATGTAGTTATTCACTAGCTAATATTGGGGATCCTGGAGGAAGGAAATTTGTGACAGTGAAAATTGGATATTTTATCTTTGACATGTATTGTAGGCATCCTGAGATGTATGTTACAAACAGAATTATGGAAATATGAAGACAAGCTCAAAAAAATGTCTAATCCACAGACATTATTTGTATTCCTATATGCATAACTTTAAAAATTGGAGTCCCTAGCTAAATATCTGGCATTTGTGCTATACATAGAGATGCTCCAAAGGGGAAAAATTTGAAAAATATAAAATTCAGGATCATATTAAAGTCAAAAAAGAAATGTAAAACATGAGAATTATGACTTTTAAAAAATATATTCCATTGTGTGGAATGCTGCTGTTAAATCAAAAATTTGTATAACATTGATAAAATTTATTCATTGAAAATCACTGCTAAGTTCCCTTGGATAGTAATAAAATCCAGAATGGTTAGAAAATAAAAGCATCTTAGAGAAAAAAATCTTTTCTCATAGGTTGTTTTTGGGAAAAAAAGAAATTATGTAAATAACTATGAATGTTTTAAAACTGCAACACTTTTAACCTCTTTTTAAAAATATTGTACTTTAAAATATACTTGGGGAAAAGTGCCAAAAACACAGAAGATGACTGTATATATTCCGAGGGGCTTTTAAAAATACTTTATTAAAGAGAGACACAAACATTTTACAAAGCTTTGAAACTGTGCAATAGGCAGGATGATTCAGGAATTTCATGGAGGTTTAAAGTGGTGAATATTATACGCATCTGAAAATATTTCCTTATTCAGTGCAGTAGAAAAGAAGATGGTTTTGATGGGTAAATACAGGAGAAATGGGAGAACCATACATTAGGTGTATTTGTGGATTTGGTGATGTATAAATGCATTATCTTCTGAGATCTGTTTTCTCTCGAGGTGATGGCAACCTTTTGTTATCTGGTAGTGGAAGGCAACATAGGACTTTCAAAGACCTGAAAAAGTCAATAGCTTATAGTTTCTATTTCACCAGTGATTGTGAAAAAGAGTAGAGAGAAAGGAAAAATTTGCCAAGCAATTGGAGATGATCAAATCACAGTGCTGCCCACCTACTTGCATCTATGATTCTTCTGTGTATGACCTCGGTGCTGTAGAGACCTGGAAAAAGTTCCTTCAAAAGTATGACCAAAAGTCAGCACCTGGGCCAGGACTATGTCAGAAAAGCTGGCATAATATTCTCAAGTCCTAGCAATAAAACCATTGTTACTGGGAGAAAAATAATTTTAAAAAGGGAAATAGAAATGAGATGAAGTCTCTTATTGACAGAAATAAATAGAAATGTCATTGGACTGGAAATCCTAATGAAATAATAACTACATGGTACCTTCATGAATGGAAAAGGCTGAGGAACTGTAAATCAAACTAAATTCCCTTTCCAAAGCCATTTTAAATTATTTATTCAAATATAAAAGCAGCCACTGAAATTTTCATTAAGTTTTATGAGGTACACACATTCACATAGAGAAGATAATGCATTTAAAATATTGAGCATTCTAAGTAAAACCCATGTAAAGTGGGGTGATTATTTTATGCCACTTTACAACATGCGGTTGCTGTTTACGATGCAAACTGCTTTATGCCCACAATTTTCATTTCCCTGGATTTTACTCTGATATCTCCAAAGTAATTAAATGCTTAAATCGTCAAATTGATGGCTGGTCTTTATACTGAATGGTGTCCAGTTACAGGGGCTGAATGATCTGACAGTAAAAATGTTATATACTGCTGGTAAAGATTGATTTGTCTATTTCAGTCCACAATTAAAATTTCTGCAGGGTAATACCAAAATACTTCCTTCTGAAAATTTAGCAAGGCAGTACTATACATTATTATACTGCATTATTCACCTTCAAAATTTTATTTTACCATTTTTAATTACAATTTTACAGCATGGTTTGAGAAACAACACAACTCCATTCTAATAAAAAGTGTTGCTTTCATATTTTGGTAAACCTATTGTGAAAAAGAGCACATTCAAGTAAGTATTATGTAACAAAAATTTTCATGAAATATATTTTGAACAATCTCTACCAGTATTCACAAAACCAGTTAATATTTATTATAATGAGCAAAAGTAAGTGCAGATATACAGTACAACATTTAAATGTCAGTGCATGCGAATGTGAATGTTTCAACTTCAACATCATTCCTTATTTGTTAACTGTGGTATCTTGGGTAAAGGTTCATCTTTTCCTGCACTTGTTATTGGAAATTCTGCAAAACAAATATTTGGAACTTGAAGAGTAATTATATATATTTGTTTGCTTCATATTAGTAATAAACAGAGTAAAATTGATATAGAACATCTTTGACTATATATTATACAAGAAGAATTGCTACATGATCTCTTAATAGAAGTTGCATTATTGGGCTGAGGATTATAATGGTCATAATATTATATATCATTGTACATTTTTAAGTTGTGATGTTTTGTACAACAGAGTATTTAATTATGCATACATTTTTCTTCTTATTCAATTTAGTGTTTTCAAAGTGCCTGAAGAAAATCACTCCAAGAACAATCTGTTGGATGGATTTCTCCAAATATTTTATTTCTCATCATAAGTAGAAAGAAAGAAAGAACCAAAGAAATATAAAAGATAACTCAGCATTTTTAGAGCAAAAGAAAGACACTACTTTCAAAGTAAATGTGCCAGTTAAGTGGATTTGAAGTAAAACAAAAATAACTAACATATATGAAAGAGGGAAAATCATGTGTCTGAATAGAACACTAAAGACAAGACAGAAAGTATAAATCTATGGAATTTTCCTACTTTTCTTTCTCTTTTAGAAGTAACACTTCTGGTTTCATGTCAATACAGATTTGTCCCTTGCATACAACCTTGAATAATAGAGTAGAAGTAGCTCATTATTATAGAAAGGAATGAGATTGCAAAGGAAAGATGATGTAATAAAGGCAGTGAGACTGAAGAGAAAAATCAGTGAAACAGGAGTGGGAAAAGAACAATGAATCAAAATTATATAAATATGTCACAGTGTAGTAACTGGCAGTTTTGCTATAAAAGCTAGAAGCCAACTAGGTCAAAATTTATGAAACACCCTTTTTTATGAAGTTTTTTTTTTTATCAAGCACACATTTATTTTTCTGAGGTTGTTCAATGTGTTAGAAAGTAACATATCCACTAATCCTTACAAATAATTCCAAAAGGTCTTTCTTGAAGCTTGTGTGTCAATAAGTATATTATTTTATTGGTACATGTTTGCAGTACATATTGATTATATTCTTTATGGAGATTTGTACACACAATTGTACAAATGGAGATTATTTTTTCAGCCCTTTCTCATTCTGTTCCTCTCTGTCACTTCTTCTCTTGGTCCCCTTCCATTTTACAAAAAATCTGCTGCCTATTTCCAATTATCTTTCATTTTGCTCTTTAATTATTTCTATTTGGTATTTTTATTCAAGAAAAACTTTATAATATTTAAACTTATTTCAGATTTATTTAAGTTAACATTGTGATCTCAAGGTGAACCCATTTTCATACAAATGGCTCAGGTTTATTCTCTATGGCAAAGTAGTACAATATTGTGTAAAAATGCCAGGGTTTTTTATCCATTCATTTTTGGTGGCTATATAAGTTATTTTCATGTATTGAATATTATGATCTGTGCTGCAGTAAACATGGGTTTGAATGTCTCATTGGAGTATGATGTTTTAAACTCTTCTGTGAAGATACCTGCAAGGGCCATAGCTATGTCAAAAAGAATTTCTAGTTTAAGTATTAATAAATCTCCATGCTGATTTGCATAATAGAAGACACAGCTGTATACAAGATTTTCTGAACAGAAATCCAATCACACAGGAAACTATATTAGGAATTAACAAATGGTATCATACAAAATTAAAATGATTCCTCACAGAAAAGGCAACAACAATCACAGTAAAGAGACAACCAGCAGAATGAGAAAAAATAAAAATGCATTGCTATCTATTCCCTACATAGAGGAGTAATATTTAGAACAAATAAGACAATGCATGTTTCAAAAGAACAGTATTCTTCTAAAAACGAATTCCCCCTGGGGATCACAGATCTTCTTTTTCTCCACTTATCTAATACAACTGGCAAGGTAATGTATGCATACAGAAAAAAGAAGATGGAAATATGTCAACTGTGTTCATGAATGTGGTGGATTTACACCTGGTGGTCAACTTGTACCAGCCAGCGGAACTGAATCAGCATGGTTCTGAGTGTGGATGGCCCACCTGAGGACTGTTGCCAACATAAAAGGGAGAGCTGGAGAGAAAGATGTAGTGTTGATAATTCTGTTGATGTTGTTGGTTCTCCGGTTGCTGTTGGATCTCCTGAAGGAGCTTATAGCTCTTTACTGCTATGAACTTGGCTGTTCTCATCATCAGAGGAGCTCAGGACCTGGACGCTGAGAATGGTTAGTTTCCTTTGAGAGAGACCTAGTCCGTACTGCTTCCTGGCTCTGGAGGGGAAGATGTGCATTGTTCAGTCTCCAGGAAAAGCCTGGCACACTGGATTCCTGATATGAATTCAGCTGTTCTATCATCAGAGGAACTCAGGACTTTATTGTCACTAAGGATGGCTCTGGTACTTTTTAGGGGAGGTCTGGTTCTTACTCTTAGCGTTGCTTGTGGGTAGAGTGCAGAACCTTCAGTCTACTGGCACAGATCCTTCACGCTTCTGGCACAGAATTTTGGCTTCTAATGCTGACCTGTGGACCTTTCCAGCACAGACTTGTGAAACAGATTTGCATAAGTCATTGTCATGGGTTCCAATTGCTCTTGTTGGGAGCATGGTCATGAGTTCTAGGTCTTCAGCTGGACTCATGCAGGACATCACTGTGGGACTCAGACTGTCAGCTGAATTCCTTTGGTTTTAGTGTGCGGACAGATTTCCTGCTAATCTTGTATTTGACTATTTGAGTGACTATTACAAAATAATTCTGTAAGTTACATGTCCCATATGTAATTGTTTCCCTTGCAAATCCCAAACTACAAGAACTAACATGGTGAGGTCATGCACATGAATAATTGTCTCCCTACTATGCTTTCGTGACTTCCTGAAGATTATAATTCCTTTAGCACTTAATTTCCTTTAACCATTTTAAGCTTTGTCCAAATGTTATAAGAGATATGTTTTTCTCTGACAGTGCCTCTATTTTTCCTTGCAGATCATTCAGCCACAATTTCAACTGCTGGCTCTCTAGTCTCCGTCTTTTTCCCTTTGATTTGCATTCATTCTATACCTAGAAATTCCTCCACTACAGTGCTTTCATTACTATATCCAAGCTTATACATCATCTCCTTGTTTTCTCATCTTCATATGTTGTTCTATTAATTACACTATTATTTTTCCTGTCATGCTCATATCTTGAATTGTAGTGCTGTACTTGTCATGAATTCCAACTCCATTAATGACAGTATTATCAGGAAATGGACACATCAATAAAGTTTTCCTCTTAAATTTCTTGGTAACTTGAGCTATATTCTATAAATTCCTTTGATACTGCTTACTAGAGTTTCTATGAAAAGAAAAATAAACATTTGGGGTCATTTGGTCATGTACAACTCTACCTGAGAAAAAATATTTATTAATGTTAAAACTATGCTTATTGTTTCCAGAGGAAACAATTGGTTAGTTAAGGGAATTTATAAGCTGTGTAATTTTATTCTTGAAAATAGTAAAGTTTTTCTCATTTTGTAACAAGGAGTTATAAGTGACATTCTTTTAGTGACATTATGAACTCTGAGGATATTTTTCAGGCCAAATTGGAGTGTTCTGTAATTCAACATAAAATATTTGTTTTGTTTGACTTTGTTTCATCTAATTCTTTCTCTCTCAATATACATGCAGCTTTCTGACCCTACCATTTTCTATCTAGCTGAAAAACTTCTTTAAACATTTCTTATAAGTCAGATCTACTGGCAACAAATTCCTTCAAATTCTGTTTGTCTGAGAAAGTCTTTTTGTCCTTATTTTTTGAAGGATAACTTTTGTGGAAACAGATTTTTGAGTCAATAGTTTCTTTCATCATTTTTACATACTTTGCTTGTCTCCTTTGACTTGCAGTGTCTCTTAAAAGGAATCTCACATAACTGGTTTTCCACAAGTGAAATGATCAGACACAAACACCACTTTCTACAAATATTTAACCACCAGCCTCTTAATTTCCTTCAGTTGTGTCTTTGGTTTTCTTCAGTTTAATCACAACACACATAGGTTGAATTTTTTTTTTTTGGCTTTGAATCTACTTATTTGTTTTGAGATTTAGCTATGGCAACTTTACAAATATCACTTCTGTGTCTTCCTTCTTTCCTTTCTCTTTCTGTTATTCTCCTTTACATATGGTGAATTTCCCCACAGGACTTATTTGATAAATTCATTTTAATGCTTTCATTCTTTTTTTCCCTGTTCATATCAGTGTGGGAAGTTTCTCTTAACATATCTTCAAGCTCAATATATTTTTTATCCCAGGCATATCTTGTCTTTTGGTAAAGATACCCAAAGATACTCTTTTTGATACATCAAAGATACTCTTTTTTATTACAATGCCTTAATTGTTCAAGTTTTGAACAAAATTATACCCTGAATTATCAATAAAAAAGAGATGTTTTTTCAGATTGTCACAGTAGAGAATTCTAAGCTTAAGGCATCTGTAAATTTGGTGACTAGTGAGAGCCAATCCTGCTCCATCACTGGATGGTGGAAAGGGTGAGCAAGCTCCCCTTTGCCTCCTTAATACAACTTACGTCATTTATCTGTTCTTCTCTATTATCCATTTTTATCATATCCCCTGCTTGTCCTATATACACACATACATTATAACACATATTTGTATATAAAAAAATGAAAATCAGATCTGATGCAGATTTTGACACTCAAACTAGTTATTTGTCAGTCAAATCTCCAGTTATTTGTCAGTCAAAATTCAAGTGTTCCTACCGGGATTGGCACCATTGATGGGATCCTGTCCTTGGGCTTCTATTCTTGATGAGCTTTGATTTTGTGTACTCAGTCATCTATCTCTATGGTTGTGGAAGCAGCAGTTTACTCTGCAGCTTCAAATCCGTGGCTGTGAAAAGACTTACTGATTTTTAGTTTGAACAAACATTTGCCTCCAATGAGGGTGGCAGTGATGATACCCAAGTTCTTTTCAAGATGGAGAGGAAGCCAGAAGGACAATAAAACTAATATACACAAGCCCTATTACTAATTCGTCTTTTAGATTTTTCACTTCATCTCTTAGACTTTTCTGTCATTGATATTTACCATGGCACTTTTTAAAATTCTTCAATGTAAAAAAAAAAAAATCTGTGTTTCATTGAATGTCTTCCCCATGATACATGTCTAGCTAATCAATTTTGCTACCTTTCAATCTATTCTTAGTCATTGTAGTTAGGTATGTGTTCAGAGTAATTCTCTCAAGGATGCTGATGTTAGAAACTTTCTTCCAGATTCTGCTATATACCAGGATTTATGATCTGTGCTGAGTCCAACACAAAGAAGAATATAATGTGATTTCCACTTTTATGATCCTGAAGGGCCTATTGACCTAAGATTGTCAAAATACAAATTCAGGGAGCAAAGTTATAAAATGACAAAGTATTATTTTTCTGTAGTGGTTGTAAAAAGTTGCCACAAACTGAGTGGATTAAAACTACAGAATTCTTCTTCTCCTCAAAGTTGTGGAAAACTATAGTTGCAAATCCAGAGTTATTGAAGAATATATCCACTTTGAAGGCTACACAAGAAGTTCCACTTTGCCTTTTTCAGCTTTTGGTGATGGGAGGTGTTCTTTGTTGTATTAAGATTCTCTAGAGAAACAGAATCAATAAAGAATACATGTGTAATTATGCAATGGGATTGGTTATATTGGTTTACCACATTGGAGACAGGAGAGTTCAAAATGGCGATTTGTGTGCACAGAGTACCTGGTGACTCCTAAAGCCAAAAAAACTGGCAACTGCAGAAGATGAGGGATGGAGGATGCAGCAGCGTTCTGAGACCAAAGGTGTGGAAGCTCACAGGAGAGTCGCTGGTGGTAGTCTGCATAGAAAGACTGAGGAAACTGGCGGATGATGTTAAAAGGCAACGTCAATAAAAGACACGTCCAATGAAACCTGGACCTGATCAAAAACATGTCTACAATAAGTCCTCAATTTATGAATGAATTCTGTTCTGGTACACTTTTTTTTTTAAACTGGGAATCAAACTCAGGATCGTGAGCTTGCTAGGCAGGCGCTTATGCCACTGAGCCAAATCTCTGGAATGGAGATATTATTAATTACAATTTTTTGTAAGTCTGAAAAAGTTAGTTTTACACAACTTTGACACAATGTAAAAACTAAGAAAAACCAAATACATACACAAAAATACAGGATGTCCCTAACAGTACTGTCCTACTATACACACTGTTGTACTCTATAGTAAGCACACAGCACCACACTTGTGATGATATCTGGCAGACACATGAGCTACTTCTGAGTTTTGTTCCCATCTACAAATGTTTATAATGAAGGTCCGTTAGTATCTGTGAAATTTCCAAGTCAAATATTCGTAAATCAGGTACTTATTGTACATCCTTCTTCCTTCTTTTTAATTCCATCCAGTCTACAAACCTTTTGGTTGGTGCCAGCTAAAACTGGGCTGTGTCTTCTCCTATCAGTTTGCTGAACTACATGCAAATTGTCCTTGGAAACACTCCACAGACATGTGCAGAAGCATACTTTACTATAGTGCCAGATATTTCCAAATCCAGTTAAGATGAACTATCGTGATTGATGGTCAAATTTCCTTTTTGCTGACTAATTTTTTAATATGTGACCAAAACATACAATGAATGTTTAAATTTTAAAAAACGTATCACTGGAAAAGATTCATGGCCATTACTTTTCCCGAAATCATACTTCTCAATTTAAACAAGCTGGCTCCATTATTCTTGCCGCATTCTGAAACAGTTCTGGAGGTCTTCATTAGTCACATTTTCTTGGCTACCTTTACAACCTGAATTGATTAAAAATGTTTATTTTACAGTTATTTTGGCTTTAAGGATAATGTAAGATGAAACTTTCCTTCTAGATCTTTTATTTCATCTCTTCCTTTACCATGAAATCAACATTCATAAATTCTGATACGCATGGGCACCATTTTTTTTGGGGGGGTGCAATGATTATATGCAGAAAACCTCCAAATGCTTACAGAAAAAAGTTGATGAACCTTACTCTTGAATTACCTTTGTCAAACATACTAAAAGAGTTTTACTTTTTTCAATGTGTGTTAGACAAAAACCAAACTGTACTGAATGATTATTTTAGCAACTTTGCTAAACATATACCCATACTATCCCATTTAAAGATCATTAAATTTTAACTAGCTTATTTGATTTCCCAGTTCATGTTATAGGTTAGTTAACACTAAAAGTCCAATAAGATGTCTGTAGTAAAGGTTATGATCGTAACTATAACTGATTATTTTCTGACCAGAGCCTCATGAACTTTGAAGAGAAAGAACAGAAAATCATAACAAGAATAATAATAAAATAAAGACAAACAACATCAGTCTGCATCAGAAAAATGTATTTTCTTGTCCTCAGATTAATAGTTATTGACATCAACAAGTTTTTTTTCTTAATTTTTTTCAGAATTTTAGGACAACACCGTACTATTTTACCAACTTCCTACTTACCATTTGGTCTGCCTCTACACCTAACTGGTGAGCTGATAAAAGTAGATTTAAAAGCAAGAAACTCTCTTATATATACCTTAAGAGCTTGCTGTCTAAGAAATCTTTATGAACACTTGGAGGAAGAGCAAATGGGAAGTCTGCACCAGAGGTAACATCAGCAGAACTGATGCAATAAGAAATTGTGCTCACAGACCACAGTAGCAGTAATACTCTTCCTATTTATTAAGACATTCTCACTGATGATTAGAAAAGAAAAGACATTTTGAGGCAGAGCTTGCCATCGACCAGATCCAGAATGCTTGGAGGTGAGGAAAGTTTGGTTGTACATGAAGGACAAAAAAAAAAATTACATTTCAAAAGCCTCACATAACATAGGCTGTTTTGCCTTAAAGCATGAGTGGAGATCAAAGAAGAAAAATAAATTAATGACATGGATTTGATAGATCTCTCTGTTTGTAAAAAGGGAACTGGACTCTGTTTCCAGGTATAACATTGTTTGATGAAATTATTTTGAAGTGTTTGAGTAAGCTTTGGACTTTGACATATCAGCCATGTGGTTGATAGATTGGTCTGATCTAATTTTTGATTTTCCTGTTTTGTTCTTCTGTGATGTCACTCATATTTGTAAAGCACTGGTTGATGAAATAAATGAAAGAGATTTGTTTTTTAAAAATTACTGAAGTAAAATTTGTTCTAAATCTTGGACATTCATTCAAAATAGAGTAAGACCAATTCATAACCTGAAACTTGTCAAAAGTGGACACTTTTATACATTTGTTTATGCCCTTAAATAGCTTTAGCATCTAAAATAAAATATTCTGTTAATAAAGAAAGACTGAATTAGTCGAAACACATTGTACAGGTAGAACGTGGAATTCACACTTGCAGACTCAAGGAGATTTTCCATTCATGCTGGGGTCTTGCTGGTTCTCCAAGTACAATGTCAGACTAAGCATAGAGAGGTCCTGTTAAAGGGAATTTATTTTCTTTTGGTCACCCCCATAAAGTGCTGAACCTCATTAGAGAAAACAAACCTCATCTGTAAGAGAAGCTATTAGGATCTTAGGTGGAGGTCAGTGTAAATTACTTATATAAGTGGAACTTCAGCAGTCACAAAGTGGAAGGCAGGAAGCCATATAAACAGAGATTGCAACATGAAAGAGAAGCCTCCACAGCCTGTTATATTCAAAGCTAAGCCTTTAAGTCAGTTCATTTGCCCATTTCCCTTGCTTTCCTTCCCCTCTCTCACAGATGTTTACCTGTCTATGAAGGAACACCACACATCCTTTTTGAAGTTTATTTCCATACAACATCTGTGAAAATTTTAGCTTTAGGTCTTACTTCAAAGCTTCTGTACTTAATGATAGCACAAACAGATGATTCAACAGTAACAGCGTACCCTGCCAGGAAAGCATTTCCATGTGACACAGTTTTTGATGTTTAATAGCAGCATAAATTTTCAAAAGGCAAACAAGATGTGTTAACCGCATAATAGGAAGGAATCAACTTTTCTGCACCAAAAAAAAAAATGATGCCAAAATGAGAAATTGCACGATTTTGATATTATCTTTTCAGTATGGCTCAACTAAATTTTTTCCATCTCTTACTTGGAGTATTCTTTTGTAATTATCTTAATACTAGAAGAAAAATGATAGCTAACACCTGGGGCAGTTCACAAGATGACTTTGTATTGTGTGTTTACCTTGGGCCTAGAATTGGTCTAAAGATTGTATGTACTTTGTCACAGTAATAATCACAAAAATTTATTGTTCCATTTTATAAATGATGGAGCTAATACTTTAAGAAACTTTGCAATTTTTCTAAAGTGGTTTACCGAATAGAGAGTAAAACCAGAATAAAAAACAAAGTAATCAGATCAAACAACATTGAGCCACTGTATTATATTCCTCCATTACTACTCCTGAATAATAGTATTTTGAATTGCTTATATCTATTCACTTTTAATATTTTAAGCCAAATGTAGACTATAATAGAAAATACCAATCAAAACATATAAGTTTACACTGTGGCAATAGGAATTCAGAATTGCTGTAATGAAGATAACCATTATAGTTGTTACTAGAATATAAGGAGGAAAAATAGGTTGGCTCTTAATTCCTCCCATCCCAATTTTTTTCCTGAATATTGGTCCATTGCATAAAAAGCTTGTGTAATGCAGAGAGTTTTCTGTAGTTAAAATGATGTGAAATTAACAGATTATTTTATGATAGTCAACACAAGATGGTTAGGTTTACAGGGATATAGACTTTTCCACCAGTAATTCAGTTATATTTGTTAAAATCTGATTTGCCACTA